>JAHZMZ010002466.1:0-16741 GCA_027743805.1 Lepidocyrtoides sp. E14 | reverse complement strand
AGTAACTATGTATAAATTATGCATGAAGCATGCAAAATTGTAATGTATTGTTAACATTTTATATCTAACGCACTACAATCACAGACGGCGAGTCTTTTTTGTACGTCCTTTTCAATTTCTGGATTGGGCTCTCGTTAAAAGGGAAGAAAAAGTGTAGTCCTTTCATCTCCGTGACCGTTCAAAAGGAAACATTATTATACCCATTAATTTCTTCTGCATATTTTCTCACCCAATATGTCATTCGCCTTTCTACTTCATTTTATTCCTCTTCACAGCAGCATTTCAGAGAAAAAAGTGTAAAGGCTGTTTCAGAATGCACGCACAATTGCCTCCCTATTTGTGTCGCCTTAAAAAGTTACCATCATCATTAAATTTTGTTGCTCAGTCTTTTTATTTTCAAATAAATTTAAATAACGCCATACTAGCACTTTTTTGCTAGATTTCCAAAAGAACACTTGAGAAAAAGAAAAACAAGGTGAAAAAAAATATCTTCAAATGCTACGCAAATTATATGAATCAGTTAAATTCACAGAAATATCTGTTTACAAGTTGTCGTCATTGTGAATATCATGATGATGATCAATCAAGTTTAATGGTTTCTTGGCTTGTGCAAAGAAACGGCATAGAAGACTCACTAAGCAAACATTATCCATTTCCTATACGTAGTTTAAAAACTATGTTCCACGGTTATTCATATTGACTCCACCAAATCGATTCTGTATCATGGAGCTGACAAAAAATATTACACGAGGAAGGAGGCTGGACAACCAACAAACAAAACTTAAAGTGTGTGATGATCTGATTCTGTTGGCTTCTTTTTTCTGTTATTCTATCATATAGCATCACAATGATGATGATGATGATTAAATGCGTGAGGGAAGAGGGAGTAAAAAAGTTGTTGTTCACTAACTTTTTTTCCACTGACCTTGTCATGTATCAAATCCACTATTTCCCATTGCTTTTGGTTTCAAACCATTTCATTTGTTCTTATTGTCCCTATCCAATAGCCCTCCGTGAAGTGGATTGGCAAACGCATAAAAAGAAAAAAATACGACAGAAGAAAAGAGACAGAAATGTTGTTTTCCTCTTTAATGTTAACGAAAATAAGGGAAAGATTGAAAAGAATGAACAAGCGTGCATGAAAGCGATGGACATGGGCAGACTTTTTTTTACATCATTACGTTCTAGTACCTCCAGCATCATGTCTTATACTACATACAAATACCTAAAAAAAACTTCTTAAAAAGATCTAAAGGACCAGAAAAAAAACAACCGTAAAAATGGAGAAAGACAGAGAGTAAAGAGGGAAGATATGGTGAGGTAAATAGAAAAAAAAGTGAGGGAAAGTGAAATATCGATTGGTAAAATGGGAAAAGATTGCTTTATGACGTGAGGAACACACTTTTCTCTCTTGGTTTTTACTCCCTTTGATTCGGTACTTTTCTACACTAGTTTTTTTTTACTTATTTGATTTTATTTCTTTCTCAAGCCATCACACACAAAACTAGAGTACTATCATCATAATACCATTGACTTTTCTGCTGCTGCTTTCTATTCCTTCTACCTATTGTGTATACTTGCGTATTGTTGACAATTTTTTATCGACTGATGTCAGGGAAAGAAATGGACATTGGATAGCAGGAAATAAAAATACAGCTTGCACTCGTGCTGTTTCCCTGTTTTATATGCTTTCTATTATACGTGTTGGATTATTTGTTGAAAATTGCAGTTAACTTTTAAGTA
Source organism: Lepidocyrtoides sp. E14 (assembly GCA_027743805.1). Lineage (NCBI taxonomy): Eukaryota > Metazoa > Arthropoda > Collembola > Entomobryomorpha > Entomobryidae > Lepidocyrtoides > Lepidocyrtoides sp. E14. The sequence goes on along the minus strand of JAHZMZ010002466.1, from coordinate 14,998 downwards.
ACGTGCAAAAAACTAGTGCATGTAATGGTAGTATTTTTTTGGGTGTATACTGAACAACAATGAAATCTTTTTACTGCCTACTACCTCTGTGTTCAATGTGTAGGCATTCTCCTTGGCTATTATTTTGCTGTTCGGTTTTGTGTCAGTAGTAAAGAGGAGGTAAATAGTAATCATAAAAGTAATGCTTCTCTTCTGTTCCTTGCCATCCTCACAATAACATAAAATTATACTGATGCATACACCTAGGTGCCATGCCAGCCAGTGGTCTGGTCCTGCAGAGAATTACCCTGTTAAGCTAACAGATACGCATTTTATTGTCACATTTACGGAGAAATGGAATGGGACTTTCTTCTCATTACAATTTTCAAAATCCTCTCTGATGGTCGTAAAAGAAGGCTCGTTGACGCAGAAGGACAGTTGGCGTATGTGAGTGATTTGGATTTTTTTTTTGTATTTTATTGTCAGTTAGAGAGGGTTTATCGTTGTCCTCGAATCCAATTTATGCACCAGTGGATTTATTCGCAGATATAAAGTACCTGTCCCCACTTCCCATGTTACTGAAAAGATGTAGATAGAAAATTTAGTGTTAAGAAACATTTGATTCGACTTGATAATAACCAAGTAAATGTCGAAATTTGGTTACTAAAATTGATTATCATTGAGTCAAAACTAATTTAATGCGGAAAATTTGAAGACTTAGTTTTGGCCCCAGAGGCGCACCCATTGGAAGAAATGACTCATTGAAAAAAATAGTGGGCATGCAACATTGAAGGGGAGGGTATATTGTATCCATCCACGTTTTTTTTCATTTGTCACAGTATTTTCTGGTCTGTAGGCACATTTGGAAGTTAATTAAACCAAACCTCTTGAACATTTTTCAAATCATTTTTCATTTAAACTTCCATCTTCATTTGCATTTCGAAAAGTCAGTGAGGTGTACAATAATTCTAATTCCCTCATTGGAAAAAAATATATTGGCGTGTTGGTGGGATACCATGACCCTGTTGCAAGCAATATGGTATAAAGTTCGTCATTTTAAAAACTTTTTCTTGCATGAGAAAATTCTACATTTGTACCTGCGCAGGGAATAGTTTAGCAGGAGAAGTTTGACACAATGATAGCTATGGTTCATCCTTGTTCCCAATTATAATTACTTTGCATCTGAATCCGATGCTGCAAGCATTCATCCACATCTTTCAAGTGGTAAATTACTAAATTTCCACCTTGCTTACTTTCCTTCTTTTCTCTATATTCTCCCAAGAGTTGTTAGCTGGCTTCTCTTGAGAATAAACAAATAAAAGAAAAAAAAAGACGGAAGAGAGATGAGCGGAAAGGACCTTTTCTTTTCCAGAATATTATGCCAAGGTATTATTCCACCACGAGATAGTCACCCAGATGAGACGTCTCCATTTTTTCAGTTTGTCTTCAGTGGAATGAACACTATGTATGTACATTTTATAGAGCAACAATCCAGTCCAAACGTCGTAATGAAAGTTTTACTTCTTTGTATAGTGTCGTCTGAAGAAAGAGATCAACAGTAATAATGAGTAATGTTAAAACCCCTGGAGAACTTTATAGAAACATTTCCGTTCAGATATAATAATAATAAACTTGTAAAATTGAATAGTCCAAATAAACCTATGATAAGTTATTTTTGATAAGAAAGCTGTATATGTTGAGAAGAATTCCTCGTGTTGACGGAATATTTCAGGTTGATTTACCTAGAATTCCAAGTTGTTGTCACAATCTGTTTTCATCGAGTTGTGAAGCTGGAAACTCTTTAGTTTGGTATTAAGTCCCTTTTGGTTAAATACTCTTAACTCTTAACTTTTATTTGAAAATTTAATTATGTTAGCATCTAATAAATGTTTAAAAAAGTATGTCTGACTGAGGATTGACCTCTTTCAGAATGTTTTTTGAGCTTTTGACAAACTTTACAAAAGTTTGTGCATTATTTGATGTATGTGTGATGTCATTATTGACGAATCCTCTTGAGTCCAGGACCTTTTGCAAAAACGTACACATTCACTGTATCTTTGATAGTACCCTTTGCAGCTATGTAACCAGTTGCTAGAAAACCTAGATAAAGTATTATACAAGCCAGAGTTGTGTAGGTTATCAAACTTCTTGTTTCAGGGGTAATATCTACATCATTTCCCTCACTCAAGTTGCATGCATGCACCAAAGCAATGAATTTGTAATCAGCCTGATAGCTAGGTTCATTGATTTTACATCATGCTTCGCAAACTCGTCATTAAATTTGTGCACAGTTTGAGCAACTTAGTAGAGCGGAAACTGCTAGTTTAAAATGGAAATTCCAATGTCCATTAAAACTTTTCCATTTTCCTTCAACCCCGACCTGAAACAACATGGTCTTTGTTGTATTTTAGTAACGTCATTGAGAGTTACATTGTAACTAGGTATTTGAATTTAAAAAAACTTCAACGTTGCTTTCACTATTGTTGAAATTGAAAGTTGGAATGTTTTTTTTTACGTTCAAAACATTGGTGTCTTCCTAGACGCTTGCATACTTTTAAATTAGTCAAATACATACTGCTCTCTAACGAAATGCCACATTTCACATTTTCTGTTTTGTAATCAGTATCATTACATAGCTTCTGAAATATGCTGATGTTTTGTCTCCATTGAAAGAAGTATTAACAGTAATAATTAACAGTAAATAGTGAAAGCCTATATTTTTTACCATTAGGAATTGGTTTCTTACTTTACCCAACTTCTTCTATTGTGCAAGTATTCAATAAAGTTCCAATTATTCAACCATTCAGCCAGCCAACCCCTACAGAAAAATAAGCGTGACGTGGGCTTACTAGGGAGAGGAAATAAGGGAAGAAAAAGCGTGGGCTGCTTCAAGAATACTTGCACTCATTTTTTTGTACTTTAAATATTACTATCATCATTATTATTATTTCCAATCTGTACTTGTGTTCGTTGTTCGTCTGTCTGTCTGCAAATGAAATATTTCTCTGTCAACCGACCAACTGCCTTGCCAATTCTGTTTGAACCTTAACTTCTCATTGGTACCCAAGTATCTTGTATCATCTATAAGGCTGCTATACTACACAGAAGTAATTCACGTGTATGCTAAGCTGAATATATACAGATATGCTTAGCAAAGAATGCATACCCAAACTTAAAATAATTTAATAAAACTGGTGTTGCTCTTAAAAATGCAATGTTACTTGCTACCGCTACGTTTTGCCTTACGGCTACTTGTGGTCTATATATTCCGCTTACTATCCATTGTTCTGTGTAAGCCTTATGATCTCACTGACTGATTCACATGGCTGACTAATGTGAGCTACTACACTGAATGAGCAAGTGACTTTAAGACTATGGTCTTGAAGAATGGCAGAAACACGCAACCATGATTTCGATGATGATGATTATCATTATCATCGTGGTGCTTAGTTGTATAGCCACTTGAGCAAGGTAATAATAATACTTTCTCCCTTCTTCCATACTTTCTCTCTCTCTCTTACACATCTTGTTTCCTCTTGTCTTCTTGAATATAAAGCTGGATTGTACGACGACGACGATGATAATACCATCACTGCTATCATCACCACCACCAACCTCCACCACTATAATAATCATCAATGCTACTACATCTAAGCTTGCATAGGTATATGAAACAGATATACAAAATGTGCTCAGAGCTTCCATACTGAACAAAGTACCACCATCTTTTGCTCTCTTTTCTTCAACTTGTTTTGTTTTCATCAAGGGAATATCAAGAGAGGAAGAAAGGATGAAGCTGACTGCTTTTTTTCCATGTTTTTCTCGTGGTTTTGGTGTGTGCTTGCTTGCTGGCTGGGAACTTTTAACCGTTTCCTCTAATCTCTGAAGTATTAGATATCGAAGAAAAGATCGATAGCATCTAAAGGAAGAGGAAAAAAATCAAGGAATAAAAAAGGTTAATTTTTCTCTACCTACGAATATACTTGTGAGTATAGTTGTACATGTATAGTAGTGAAAAGGGAGAAGATGAAGAACGGATACTTACAGCCGTAGCATCAGCATCAACAACAACTTGTGTGAGACGTCTAGAGTAAGAGTAAAAGAGTTGAGATGGTGTAGGCTGTGGAAATTTGTAGAAAAATGTAGGAACCTTACCTCCAAAAAGCAACCATCATCACCACCACCACTACTTATATTGCTGCTCTGTTGTTTTACTAAAGAAGTAGCACTATAAGAAGATAAAAAAGTACCACAAAAATAGTAGTGTAGCAGAGGTAGTTAGCTTTTCTTTTCTACTCGTCTACGTCTCGTTCCTTCTTGTCTCAGCACTCTTCAGCTAAATTTAAGAAGATGAGAAAATGCTTGTCTTTAACGCTAAGTGTGAAAGACTTTTTTTCTTCTCTCTCTCTCTCTCTCTCTCTTTCTCTGTCTCCCTGTCTATAGAAATAAGTTAAATGACTGGTGTGACTGTTAGTCTCGCAAGCCACCACAACTTTCCACTTACCAACTTCACATTTACTTTCATGAGAAGATTTGTGCTGCTGTTCTCTCTTCACTTTCTCCTGCACTTTCTTCTTCTCTCTTCATCTTTGTGTATGGCTGGAGAAAAGTGAGAAAATGAAAGTATGCTACTTTGCTAAAAAAAACGCTTTTCCATTTTCCCCCAAATATTCTTGAACAATCACTATGGATGCTGATGATGACAAAAACGCTACCAACCAGACGCACAAGACATACTGTACGACACTATGAAAAGTAGAAAATTCAAATAGAGAGTACGTTAAGTTCTGCAGTCACTTCTCTCTACCTGGATTACTATAGCTTTTAAATAATGACACCATCTTCGTATGAGCGAAGACAATGACTTTAATCAGAAGGCATACGCCCGTTCAACCCTTAGCTTTCTAGTAGAAAGGACATCAATCTGTAAAATTAAAACATTTTTTATGTATGTTGCTTACGTGATACCAGTTTCATCATTTAGTGAATATCTGTTATTTCTTTTCGAGAAACATTTGTGTACATGTTGGAAAACAGTTGTAAAGCTCAATTTTTTGGTTTTTTTCTTACCATGAACACAACGATAAACAAAAAGGTAGGGGGGAATAATACTGTAATGAGCAAGTTGAACGGGAACAAAACACGTATTTCCAAATGCCTTTAGAGAATAAGATGGATAGTTAGGGGAAGGAGGTCGGAAAACTGTTTATGAGTGCAACGTACGCTCAGTTTATATTGCTGATGTTTCCCAATTTTTCCAGCAGTTTCTTGACTCTTAGGTATGTTTTCTTTCTTATTATGACCACCAACGAAACACGAAAGTAGTGAGGGAAAATATTGGCTACTTTATTGCAACTACATTCTGGATACAGATGTATGTATAATGAACATACAAAATACATACATGCATCTATGTATTTGGTAGAATTCTAAGCGGTTGAAGAAAAAGACGTAATGATAACAATTGTAATACTCGTACTGGAACTAGAAGTAGTAGTGAAAAAAAATGAAAAGAGGATGAGTTAAAAAAGACTATTTTTTTCCCAGAAAAAGTTTTCTAATTATATCTCTTCTCTCATCATGGCATGTTGAATGGGAGGAAGAAAAAACGGAGAAGAGGGATAGAAAAAGAAGTTTTGACATTTTTTGTTTGTTGGTTGGTGAAATGTTGGTCGGCTAGCTATGCTTGTGGATTGAAAATGATGCTCAAGAATGGAGAAAAAATAAAAGTTGTAGTGAAAAGAAGAAGACAGGGAATCAAGTGGAAATTGCTACGGAAAGGAGCGTGCTATTCATTATTATGATGACGAGAATGGGACATGCATAGATAAAAAAAAATAATGTAAAAAATTAAAAACGTAACACTACTTGTTTTTTCCCGTTGTGCTGCTGTAGTAGTAACAAAAGCAACAGAACTTATTACTCGAATGATCACTCTGAGAGCATATTTGTGAGAAATAAAAACAGTAAAAATTTGAAATTAAGGACAACCAGTTAATTTAGGTGTAAAACCAGGAGGAGGGTTTTTACCACAGAAAAAAAAGCATTTTTTGTACTTGGTCAGTTTCAAGACAGATTTTAGTAGCAGTGTTAGATTTTCACACCAGAGAAGCTAGAAAAAGTATGCGTGCAAGTTTTCTAGAAATCAAAAAGTTTTTCAAGAGTATGAAGAAAATATTTCTGGTATGGTTAGTTCCCTTATCTGAAAGTTTGTCTATATATAGTTTACTGAGAATAATGCACGATCGCCTTCCATGCATTTTCTTTTTTTTTCTCTCGTTTCCGTACAAACTTGAACGCTACCATTCATTAACGTCAACTTTCATTTATTATCTTGACTGTAGACGTGGAAATTTATTCGTCAATCTGAAAATTCAACCCTTCTTAATAATGCTTATCTCTTGTTATGCTTTGCTTTCATTCCTTCTTTCCTATTTCTTTCCCTCCCATCTCATTCTTCCCCTCTCTATATAATGTAGCAACAGTAGCAAAAAAACAAGGAAAAAAAATAAAACTAGCAAAAAGATGAACATGTTTTCCGTCTGTTTCACTTATTCACTGCCAACTACTTGAAAAGGTTGAATAGTAAAGGAAACTATTCTTGACTTCACTCTTCTTCTCCTTTACTACCAGTCTTTGCTCTCGCTTGGTTTCTATCATGTTGCGATTTCGCGATATTACCAAAAAAGTTGAGCAAACTGGCTGTCATTTTACCAACTTTATTTCATCCTCACGTTACATTAATACGTAAAACTCTATTGTATTTGAGGTAATTAATTATTGAGGGTAGCTAGCAGAAATCTATTTTTCAACTCTAACTAATTTAATTCCACTACCTGATATTGTTGTAAATTTCTAATTTTAAAAACTTCACATCACATACTTTGTTTGCTTATGCTTTCCTTATGCAAACGAGGCATAGGTAGATAGATAAGTTCTATTTCGTATAGATTGATAACCACAAAGTGGCAAAGTTGTCAAATCAGCAAAATCAGTTTACGCATTATGATCAATTTCATTACTTTAGCATGCACTTACAACAACTCATACAGTCATAAACATATTTATTACTTATGCTCCAAAAACACTAGAATGCTCTCCTAGTTTACTTTGAAAACCTTTTTACATAATTTACCTGAATATTGTATGCAAGCATTAACCAACCACTACAAAAATTAACAGCAGATATTACTCGGTACTTGGAAGCACTTGTACATTTCCATTTCATGTTATTTCGAGCGAAATCACTTTACGACAAGTACCTTCAATTTTGAAAAATATTATACAAGTCCTTCAGTTTGTATGCACAACTGTGCTTCATTCATTAGTACGTTTCTCTTTATCTACTCACCTGGTGGTGGTGGATTTCAATATTTTTATTAATGTGGTTTTCCTATAATGATGAATACCACTATTCTCAAGTTTTTGTGATAGCTACTTAATTTGTTCAGTAATTTATAGAATTCCACGAGAGAATACTATAAACGGACTGTACGTACTAATTTTCCAGAGTTTAACGCTGAATAGCAGGTCTAGCATTTAAAATAGAGAAACAGCAGTATATATACCACTACCATTTTTAATATGACTTTTCACCAAAACCTACACTTAACCAAACAGTAGAGGTTTGTTTACACATGTTTTCATGGCCACTTATTACACAGGCCTGGCTCCATGTCATTATTCTAATCCTGGAAATAATAGGAAAATACAATTAGCCAAATAGCTCATTCCTCATGTCATGTCTCTTTCGGTTTTGTTTACTCTTTTGTGGTTTTTCTCATTGACACTCACTCACTCACTCACACCGGCTGTGTGAGTCACTGAGCTACAATAATTTGGTGTAGTAGTGATACCTCGTCTGTTTTCACCGTTTTTACTATTTCTCTCTCTCTCTCTTTAGCTGACAACCCATGTAAAAACCTTTGTTTTCCAGCAATCAGCCATTTGCTTTATAATAATAATAGTAACAACGATATCGTTGACAAGGGATTCCAATGACTTGACTAAATATACAACACCTTTTTGCTCGATATCAAATTATGTTTACTAATGATTACACTCGTCAGGTAAGAATGGTGGCAATGAGGATTGATGGAGCATATTTTCCTTTTAAAATGTCACTGACGTGTGAAATGCAGTGAAGCTGACTATGATTATTATGAGTACATGGATGCTAGAATTGTGGTTGAAATAATGTTGAGGACGCCGTTGTTGTTCAATCATTTTGTCTCGTTTTTCATGACAAAGGATTCGTGGAAAACAAATATTAGCTTACCGTACCATTTGCCATTTCTTTGGAAGAGTGGCTAAATTATGAAAATGAATGCTTTGAAAACGTCATTTTCAGCCAGCACTACATCTAAATTTATGTAAATATAACACCGGAAAATAAGAGCTCTAAATTGTCAGCATTAAATAGTTTTTCTATGTTTCTATAACTTAAACGTAACTAACTCAAACCAAAAATAAAAAAGTTATGGATTTTTTATCGTTAGGAAAAGATGACAGCCTGATTATGGACCATCAAACAGTTTTATGACAGTAAACATCAAACTTTAATTTGTTAAATACATTTCCTTTAGTAAAAACTCACCATTTTTACAATTTTACAGTACAAGAAGAGACAAAAGTCGCACAAGGGGGATATTCTTCCCAATCTTCTCTTTCGTTTTAAAGACAGAACCAGATAAAGTGAGAAAGGAAGCGAAAAAAGACCATTTAAAAACCTCAACAACGATAAAGCTTATGGTTACTTCGTGTTGAAGCCGTAAATCTGCTTGTTTGTAGATTACAAACTTTGGTAACTACGCATAAAGACGATGACACCTTCAACATGGCGACTGTGTAAACATTAAACAACTTTGTTTCCTACGCATGTAAGAGGTTTTAGTACGATGATATACTGCTGAATATATTTTTGTGAGTTCACTTTAAACCAACACAACTATCCATTTCCGTAAAGTAAAAACAGCAACAACGCCATTATGTACTCGGATTTCATTCCTGTTCATCCTTCACCGACTAAGTAAAATATAACCAGTTTCTCAGGTTACACCAACTTTATTATTGTTACTGTTGCAAAACTTGGATAGAAAAACAAAAAGAAGAGAAAGCCTGACCAGCATAATACGAAAAACAGGAAACATTGTTTCGTTTCCGCTTTCAGCCTCCTTCTGTTTCACCAATTTATTTAGTTACGTAAGTTCTGAATAAAGGAACTACTGGAGGGATGCAAGCCTTGAATAAAATTATGTTTTGCTGTATTCTTACTCTGTCAGGGAATGGATTGCGTATTGTTTATTAATATTAAGCACGACGATGATAACACGTGTTTTATTTTAAAATACTTAGCCAAAAATACACACGCGCCCTTACCAACAAACAGCAGACAGACAGAAACAAAACCATGCAAACGGTGATTGTGGTAGACTGTGTTTTTTTTTATAATACTATCCACTTTTGGAAAGGATGTGATGCCAGCGGTGGGACATGACTGGAATTTCCGTGTAAAAAATACGCATTAGCATACGAACGAAAAAGACACAATCGAATTTCGGTTTCTTCTTCTCCTTGTTTTGTTGTTATTTATCCCTTTTTATTATGAGTTATTTCAGTCCTTTTTCTCCATAGTTCACCTATAGTGAATTTGGAAGTGGTAGTTCCAAAATTCTTCATATGTTAACCATGAATATATAATGCTAGTGCAACAACAAAATGTCTGTCGTACTAATAGAGCAATGTGCGTTTCTTTCTCCATTCATTGTGTAAACAAACTTGGTTGGTATGTGACATATTCCGTATAAGGTTGATTGGATGCGCATAGAATAGTAATACGAAATTCCCTGGGTGCTCTTCTTTTCCCTTTTTGTGTGTTGTACAAGAGGAGAAAAAAGAAGGCAACATTAGAAATGTGAACAATGACTATATGACTGTACAACACTACAACTATTCAACAATACGCGTATACCAGACACACTAGAAAAATGATTTATTACTGGTTTTGCCGTGGTGACACCTTTTCACGTCTTTTTTCCTCCCTCCTTTTTTTATTTTCCCCTTTTTCTCGGAGCGAAACATTTTTTGAAGGTCATTCCGCTTCCTGTCAAGTAACGAGCTTGTAATGGTGCAAGTCGAAATAAATATTAGTAGAGTACTACTAAAGGCATTGTGGAACAGGTCAACGAAGTAAATGGGACAAAGAGTTATGCATACAGTAGCATTGACTTTACGTGCTACTGTTTCTAAAACTAACGCTTGTATTCGAAAATTTTGTTTCGATTTTTAAATAAACCTGAGGTGATGCTAAAACAAAAGCAAATAATAGCAGTAAAAAATATAACTTGATACACAGACATTTTACGAAGAAATATGCGCATGTTATTATCAACATTTCTCGTAAACATCGTACTATGCATTAATTTGTGGATTCGGCTTAAAAATAATAAAGTTTTTCTACGACTGTTTTGCCAACGACAAAATAGACGAACAAATGATTGAATAAACTACTTTATTTTTGTTGCTTGTTTTAAACCAAGAGATGCAATTACTTTCTACATTTGTCATGAGAAAAGTTGTATTTAATTAAGTTGCCACACACATGCACAATATCTCTAGGTATGCACACTGTTGACCTACATGCATAAACGGATTTCTAATGAAACGTTCAAATTAAACTGAGCTTGTGCAAACAATTATACACGGGCAAGTTGATGCTGTTGCAGAGTGTAGACTAGTATCAGAGCAAAGATTGTACAACAAAATACTACTAAAAAGTTTCTACCGCATCAAGCAGTGGCTTCACAGGCCAAATAAAATGTTTTCTAGCCAGAAAACAGTTATGCATTTTGTAAACAAACCAATAAACACACAGACACATAACTTCCCTCTTCCTCATTTTCTCCCCTTCCATAATCTCGATGTTTTGACTTTCTCCAAAAAAGTTTTCTCTCTAAAGGTACATAACGTACATAATGTGCTGCTAGAAATAAAAAAACAAGTTAGTTGTTGTAAGGTGAAGTGAGTCAATTCCAAAAATATTGCATCGTTTTCTCCGCCGAGTACTTCTTCTTTTCAATCTACTTCTTATTACACGGCGCTCCAACTCCTTTCATTCAATACAAACACACGAGTAATGAGAAAATGAAAGAGGAAGAAGGTTTTTTGTGGAAAGCGGAGAAATGACAAATAAAAGAGATAAAAGAATGATGCATGCTTGCGCTGGTGGTTAGCTGTTGTAGTATTTGCACGACAAGTATATTTAAGCATACGTACAAAAATAAGCATCACGTAGGGGAAAAATCTATTTTGATTGTTTTTTTTCTCTCTATAGATTACGTAGAAAACGGAGAGGAATAAAAGGAGAAAATAATTGTGATGGTCGGAGTAGTAGCGGGACGAATGCTTATTATTTGAACAAGAGAAAAGGGTTAGTAACAACAGTAGTGGTGATGGAAGTGTAAACAAAACATGGAGAACGGTACAGAGAAAAAAAATAAATAAATAGAAAACATTTATTAGTAGTTTTTTTTCTTCTTCCTCTATTTAGTTTGCTTTTTCCTCATCTTATCTTTCATACTGAAAGAGACTTGTTTACTTTTATGTGCGCAACTAACTCCTACTAAGATCTGTGTATTGTACACTCATCACTCGTTCAATCATCTAACACCACTACTACTACTACCTACACCAACAACAAGTTTCTTTGAGCAATGTTAATATTGTATTGTAGGGCTTTGTATTGTGTGCAGGTTGTGAAATTAGTGGGATGGATGAAGCAGACAAGCTGACAAAAAAAAAGCTTTATTCTTTTCATATCAAGCAAACAAACAATCAACGAGAATTCAGAGAGAGAATTAACAAACCTACATAATATTATTATGTGTTCCTGTACTTGTCGTATCAGGTATGTTTTGTGCTTTGAAAAGTCTCAAGTCTTATGGTCAGTAAGAAAATGAAAGCCTACAACAACATGGATCTTCAAACATAATCTATTTTGACACTAAAAATAGAAAAGCTGTAACGCGTCATGATGAAAAGGAAAATAAAAGCGACGATGATACTTAACTCTTGTTATATATTTTTTTTAAATACCGCTTAAAGCTTAATAGGGATATTTCACTTTCAATTTGGGGCATACTGAGGTGACAAAATTGACCACAAAAAACATAATGCTACACATCTGAGTAATTTCTAAGAGCTCTCACGGTTTATAGGCAATTAATAATTTATTGCTTCATCGTAGTTACTCACTAATTTTAATAGTTGGTTTTTCACATAAGGTCATTATTGTTTAAGTATTTTAAATGTGATTAGTGTCAGCTGGCAATCCACAATCCATTTTAATGATTTAACAAAACTGAGAAGAAAAGAGTAAAAATTATATGGTGCAGCTGGTCTAATAAAATGTCTAGTTAAGACATTGCAGAATGACTAGAATAGTCGTCTTTGTTGAAGTTTATTGCCTGTTTCCCCACCCACGTTGTCTCTCATTACTGATTTTATCTTTAGTCTCCCAGCAGCACGCACGAACCTTACACTCTTGCCTCTTTTTAAACATGAGTAAGTGAACGAACAGGAGAAATAAAACTGCATGTACATAATATGTATGCAGAAATGCCTATACACGTAATTGAATGGAATTTACAGATAATATAATTTTTTATAAACCTACTAACCAAGTTGCACAAGTAAGTAAAACCTTTAAGCACAAAAAGTGCTCCTCTCTTATTTTCTAATCCTTTTTTTCCTTTCTGCCTCCTACACACGCAGCTTTACTGAAGTTTTTTTTCAAAAAAATACTTACATAATGCCATAGTTACACTGCCATCATCCCACCACGTAGTAAAATCAGTTTTGTTTGAAGTTGTCCACATGATTTACTAAATTTTCTGCGTAACTACTTTACTTCATGACAATGCTCAATTATCCAGCTTGTATTTAATTTTTTCCATACAGGGAAAAGAAAACAAAATTCTGTTTAAGTAAGCACTTTTTCAGTAGTATTTATGTTTTTTCCAATCTATTCTATTCCTCTTCCAATAACTGTTTCTATTTTCATAGAAGACAACAAATATTCTTTGCCTTCCATCATCCAAATATTTATTGTGGGGCATGATGCCCGCTTATTTGGTAAATCTTGATAATATAATTTGGTGCCCTTTTTATTTTTGTTCTTTAGTCTTGCCTCCTTCTCTCTTACTTTCTTATTTGCCCTGTCGGTTGGAAAAAGGGAGGAAAGGAAAGTGAGAATGGGTTTATTTTTTTCCTTTTTTATCATCTGGTAGTTTCCCAAGTTAGGTACGGTAGTCGTAGTAATGGTTGGAATTTAGTAGTAAAGTTGTTTAACTAATAATTAGGAAAATAAGTTTAGTATATACGGGGAAAGTACGCACCTAAAATGGTAAAATGATTATTTTTCTTTTTTACGAGCTGACAAAGAAATAAAGAGCAATCTTACTACGTACATGCTATGCCATGCGTATATATGCGTCCAATATTATCTTAATGATGACGATCAAGATAACCATCAAAACGTCTCCTGTCACTAGTCTTTTTTGGGCCTTGTATAATATGCTGTTCTCTTTGGCTGGTTGTAGCATGCCTTGGAACACAATAAAAACAGTATTTCAACTACATGCACATGTTACACCATGTACCCTTGTATACGTAGCTTGAGTGGTACGCCATAGCAAAAAAATAAGAAAAAAAACCGTTCAAGTAGTAGCGAAAGTGGAAGGAGAATTGGTAGTTGAGAAGAGTACATATGCACAAGGAAGGCGCTGGATTGACGATAATTACGTTGAAATATGATGACTAGATACAGAGTTTACGCACGCTGGGTTTTCAGTTAGTTAGGAAACTGTCTAGAAAACCAATTTATTGGCTCATCTTTTTCCCGAGTAAGTGGATGATTCCCATTTTATAGTCTGCCTAAAATGCATTTCCCTTCTATTTTACAACTTTCTACACTTACAGTTGAGTAGACAGGAGAGACAGGTACAACACACACATATAACCCGTGCATGCCTATCTCTGTACATGTCTGTCTATTCGAGTGTATATATAAAGGATGCACATTACTTAAGATTTGCTGCATGCCTTATATATATTATTACTTTTACTATATGCACTACTTATTCTTCGGTTTTTTCTTCTCTCTTCTCTTTCTCTCTGTCCTCTCCCGTTTCTAAAGAATTCAAGCTTCATCATTCTCCGCTGCCTAGCTGACCTTTAAATGGAGGGAGTCAGTAGCATTAAATAAGACGTTATAAGAGAAATGGTGAAATTTGTGTAGGCATGAAAATGGGAGAGATCCTATCCCATTTAAAGTTTATATTATTATGCAAGAAATGTACATTTCTCTTCTTCCATCCCATATCATGATCATCATAATGGTATAATTTTCTGCATATATTTTATATTCATACCACCGCTAATCTTTTCACTACACAATGATAATAGCCTCGTATGAAATGAACCGTCTTCTTCTTCTTCTTCTCCTCCTCCTCCTTCTTCTTCTTTTGCTTTGCCTCTCACTACTATGCTCCTCTCTTCTTGGGAGAAAGTAGTAGTAAGTTGTAATAGCTGAAGCAGTAGAATCAGAAAACATGTAATGTTGGGATAAAAGAATCGCTTTTCTACTAGTCTTGCTTTTTTTCAAATTTTCTCTATGTGTCTTCCCTTGCATTATGCACATAAAGCATACACAAGAAAATGATGATGATTATAGGCTTGCTGACTCTTGTGTACGGTGCTTCAGGAAATCGAGCTAGTTATCAAGAAGAAAAAAGGAGAATACCAAGGGCTGCTTAGAGAGTATGTGTATATTTTTTTTCTCTTCTTCTTTTTTCTTAAGCTGCTTTCTCCTTCAGGGGGTATTTTTGCAAGATAAAAAGCATCACAACCGCCATCACCACAAGTATGGATGCTTATGCGTTCATTCATTTTCTTTCTACAAACAAGCCTACATGCACGCATACAACTAGCACTACACACACACAGCACCACCACCGTCAAC
>JAHZMZ010002465.1:0-12568 GCA_027743805.1 Lepidocyrtoides sp. E14 | reverse complement strand
GGATGATTTCGTAAAACAGAGCAGAGCGGAAGCATGGGAAGAGGAAAATGAAATAGTTGGAACTGTTTCAAGCGGAAAATCAAAGGCTCATTCTACCACCATCATCAGAAAGTAAAAACACTTGAGAGGAAAATCTGAGCAATTATGTAGTCGTTTGATTCAATTTGCTATATAATGCAATGGCATTATAATTCTGTGAAAATGCTGCTGCCAATGCTATGCGCTCGTTTGCAGTCTCTCCGTGAGCATACATAAATATATGAGAAGGAGGTGGATGGGAAGATGTGTGCAGTCATCATAAAATGCTAGTTGCCTTTACATATTATATATTTGTTTTGCCACCCACTGCACCAATTTCTCACCGAATTTCTACTCTCAACACGAATGTTAAATGTTGTAAGTAGTTAGCTCCTAAATAGGAACGGCATGCCATCATCAACCAACATCATAAGTATCTTCATATTGTACGCTCCACTTTCAAAAAGTTTCATTTTCCAACGAAATTATCCCGTGGTGCTTCTTCTGCTGGAAGGCCATTGATGATGAGCGCAGGTATGCTGCTTTGCGCACTCAACTGCCACTTATTTAATTCATTTTTCAATAGAAAAACACCTACCTACGTGTTTTTTTTTCTGCATGAAACACAACTTCTTTCTAGTCATCACTTTTTCAAGCTTTTTTTACTTGTAAAAAAATAACACACAAAGTTTTATGAAATCTAAAGCCGCTGCTGCTCTTTACACAGGGCAAATGAAGCTATGTACATATACTTTCATGACCATCTTCGTCAAAGTGATTAGTGCTGGAAGTTGGAGGTATGCATATATAAAGGGGCACGATAACAGCGATTCATTAGTGTACGTAGCTTACCGTAATAAAGTGTTCTTCCCTCAATTGAAATTAACAGCTATATAGAGAGCTTAACATTGATAATTCATATTTTACTGGTAATACTTTCAAAATGATTTTCGCATTAAAACACATCCCAGTCTTCATTTAAGATTTGTGGTAAAGAACAACATAATATTATACAAACTCTCATACTTACCGACAGTAAGTTACCGTCTTACTCGTCTGTTAAAAATCATTCGTACGTTGTAAATGCTTCATGTTTACAGATATTTTGTTTTGTGCTGTGGGATTTATGTTTTGACGAGAAATGGGCAAAGTTAAAAAATGCATTGACACATTGCAAATTAAATTCAATGTATTGTATTGACTGTTTGGTCTTTGGGTTTGTGATTTGTTCAAAGAGTGACAGCCAACATGGTCGTGGTGTTAATCTTGTCTGTTGTCTGTTCTATTTCCACTTTAGTACTAACCTTGACAGATGCTACAATTTTCATTCACATTGCCTTCAGCAATAATTGTCATTTTCCAAAATATAAACGTGAGGTTGGCATTTTCCGTTTTTAATCCATGTCTAAATTCTCATCCCAATCTCTTTTTAGTACCCTCAACCAATGTTGCCCAAGTCAAAGGTGCACTTGCTTTGGTTGTTTTATTTGGCTCAATTACACACTTGATTTTTGGACACGACACGGCTTTAAGTTTATCATTAAAGTTTTAAGGTTGACGTGTGAAATACAAGAAATTTTAAAGCCAACCACATAAACTCAACATTCTAATAGTAACCTTTGATGTATTTACAACAACTCTGTCAAACTTTTTACACATTTTTTTGACAAATTTTTTACATCGCATTTTTCTCTTAAAAGACTTAACTTGTAAGCAATATTTACACAATTGACTAATTATTTAGGTAGCTAGTTTGCCATTCTAGTTACCACAACCACTCTCATATGTATTTTAAATTTACTTGGGTAGTCAACAGCATGTGCTAAGAGCACATCAACATTTCACACAGCACAGCTAATTTAATTCATTTCGATTAATTTTTCATTCGTCACATATTACATCATCCAATTATCTTAATTATTTTCTTGCCTCTGAACTTTTGCAATTTCGTAATGCAAGCTTTCATCATCATCAAAGCACTAATTACTACGGATCGGCAACTNCATGTGCTAAGAGCACATCAACATTTCACACAGCACAGCTAATTTAATTCATTTCGATTAATTTTTCATTCGTCACATATTACATCATCCAATTATCTTAATTATTTTCTTGCCTCTGAACTTTTGCAATTTCGTAATGCAAGCTTTCATCATCATCAAAGCACTAATTACTACGGATCGGCAACTTGATTTGAATTCATGCTGGATTTTTACCCAAAAAAGCTTTGTTCTCACCGTGATCAGCGTTAATCTTCCCATTTCTATTCAAATGAGTTCAATAATAAAGTTAATTATAAGATAAAAACTATAACATGCAATAAATGTTTCAAGTTTAGTGGAGTGACATGGTAATAACATCATAAAATCGCAATCTCAGTGATTACATCACTTTCACTCACTACCACTTTCACCTCTTTTGCCACATCGGCACTGTTAACTGAGTCTATACCAGTAAAACCTGAAGAAGGGACGTCGACAACAGAAAAATAACTTTTTATACTCTTCTTCAACAGCTCAACAAAAAAAACCGAAATCCCTTCTCTGTCCTTTTTTATTTGTACAGAAGGCACAGAGGCAGAGAGACACAACACTTTATCCTCATGCTTCATTTGTCATCTGCCTTTCTCTCTCTTTTTGCAATGGCATCATATACAACAATAATGTGGCGTGCATGCATGACTTGAAATATTTTTATCTTGGGAAAGTGCGAGAAAGAGAGAAAAAAAAGCATCATGGTAGTGTAGCAGTCTTTTAAGGAGAACACAAGTAAGTAGAGTAAGTAAAAACAGCTTCAATGTTGAATGTGGTGGAGTTGATAGTGTTTTTTTGTGTGCAACGTAGCAGTAGTAGTGGTGGTGGTAAGGAATGTGTCAAATGGATTAAGGAGAAAAGGTGACAATATACAAAAAAGGTGTGAAACAAAACTGTAAGACTTTCTCTTCTTACTACGAATTTTACACTGAATCTATCTAAATTTCTCTTCTCTTCAAGCATACGTACACGAGGCGACCACAAGTGAAGGCTACAAAGCAGACGGTGGCGATGATGTAGATGATGATGATGATGACCATGATGGTAGTGATGGCTTCTCTTTCTTTTTTTTTATCAATGTGCATTATTACATATGCCTTCCACTAGCGTTGTGTAAGCACTTTGAGCTTTTATATTTGGGCATGTAAAATGTATATACATTTTTTATTTTATTCACAAAAAACCTTTCTCCCTATTTTGTATTCTCCACTTCACTTGACTCACTCGTCACCGCACCATCGGGTGGATACACGTGATAAACCTATCATTTTTATTTGGAGAGAAAGTAAGCATTATCATTGTCGTTGTCGCTTTTCAACGTAGATGGAAAATCTTTGGATTGAGTCATAACGCTATTATCTAGAAATGCTGGCGTGTGTACGCTTACACCCAAATTCCGGATATTCTCTATACACACATTCTTTGCATACAGGCAAAATTCAAATTGAAAGATTTTATTCAACTGGGTGTAGGCATCATCACACAACAACATGCTCGCACAAGCATAATATTATATAACGTAAGCAATGCCTATAACTATACTTCCGCTTTATTTTTTTATCATATCACATATTCGTCATTTTCTTTAGACGTGTCAGTCAGAATAGCACACAAGGAAAAAAGGCTCACTCACTCAAAACTAAGGGAAATGTCATGATGTTACTGGAGTTGGAGAAGAGTAAAAAAAAGTAGATACATAAATATTGTGCTGACAAGACAACAACAAACAACAACAAAAGCTAGAGAAAAAAAGTAGTGGAGTGAAGGGAAGCTCAATAGATCTTTCACTACAACAGCAGCAGCAGCAGCACAATAACAGAGCCGAGGTAGTGGTAGTGGATAAGAAGGAGAGAGAGAGAGTGTGATGATGAAGACGAAGAAAAGGGAATAAGGTGAATGAAAGTATCTACTTTTGTAGTAAGTAGAGCATGTTCTATGTGAGCTTTTGCACAATAAAGCAAGCAACATGACATGTCAAGTATAGGAATGTATATGCACATTATTATGATGTGGTGGCATCACGAAAATGGTTACCGGTCTTGAAGCATTGGCACCAAAAATATATCATATTGAATAATGCTCAAGAAGAGAAGAGAGACTGGCTTGGAATAAATATTGCACGTAAGTAATGTTTTATTCTTTTTGAAATGAAATGTTGTCTGCTGTGTGAATGAATGGATAATGTGCCGATGTGGTGGGAAATTCGTAAATAGAAAAAAATGGACTAAAAAAAAGGCAAAAGCGAAGAAGAAAGCTTTGAACGAAAAACCATATTTTTTATTTGTGTGACAGTTAAAAGTCTTGTCACATCTTTTCGAACAACAGAAAAGGACATCGAGTGAGTGAACTCTCTAACGGTCATGAATGTGGAAGAGATGATTCTTAGTCGTGTGAGTGGTGACGCTGGCCAAAATAAAGTGATTTAAAAGGGGAAATCTATTCAAAAGGCTGTATACAGTTTTATTTATCTATTTTTACATTTTACTTATTTTTGATAGCACTTGATTCGTGTGGTAGCGATGAGCAAATATATCGCCGTGAAGGGTCAAAAAGGCAAAAGTCTATCGAAAGGCAAACTGATGACGCTTTTCATGGAATACATTGAAACGTAATCATCATCGAATGTTTGCTCTATTCAATTTATCAAAGTGCCACTATGAAAATGTTAAAAAGCTAAAACCAATATGAATACTCGCTACGAATAAGTATGAGTGAATAAAAAATACAGCGTCTCCTGTAGCCTGCCTAAATATTTTTTTCCCTTAAACATTATGTGTGAACGTCATCAGAAAGTAAAGGGTATCATTGCATTGTGGTAGGGTCATAAACTAAAACGTCAGACTGTAGAATGATATGATATGGATGTTGACCTACTTCACAAAATAACCGTCCTACTATGTCGTTCATATCATCTATATTCATTAGTAATCTACTCAATAAAACTCAATAATAATACATTATATTTTTTACAGCTACGTACATAAAAATTATAACAAGGCATGAATTTTTTTTATTATTTCAAGTCATGTTTTCATTCTATTTACAAAATATTACTTGTATATTTTCATTCCACAAGAGAGAGAGAAAGATAGAACACATATGACAACATGCACTTCATCTTGCAAGTTTCTGCTTCTTTCTGTCTCTCTCAATCATCATAATAACCATTACTGTTATTACAACAAGTTTTTATGCGAATTCCCAATCTTACATTTCTTCTTCATTTTTTTTTTCTTTTCTACTTCTTCAGTTTTACGAGTGTCCTCTTCTTCCGCACTTGTTTGTATCCCTTATCTACATCCTACAAATATATTATTATTATAATATAATACATAAACCTAGATGTAAACTGTATCGCTTTATTCTCCGTCTTATTTGTGCATTTTTTCTCTCTTTTTGTATCATTTCCAGTGAGTAGTACAATAATAATAATAATAATAATATGTACCTATGTATTTATTTTTCATTTGCTTAGACAAGTTGAGAGAATGTGAGACAATTTTTTTCCGCTCCTTCCTCCTTCCATCGTTCGTTACCCTTTTGCTTTGTTTTTTTTGCTTGCTGATATGATACGATATTCTTTCCTACTCTCCGTTACTCCTTGTTCTATTTCAGTTTACTTTAACTGTGCAACTTGCTTTGATGATGGTGGTGGTGGTGGTTATAATATTGAGCTGAGTGAGTAAAGTGGTGAGTGGTAGTGGAGTGTGCACAGTCATAAAATTTGTTGTAGAAACATAGAGAGAAAAATATACACTTACATCACATGACATGCAAGGCTTCAACTTCATTCAATAAGGCTAAAAAAGTTGTCTGTTTTCATCTACATACATAGATACACACACTCTTACACATCCACTTACACCGCTCATCTTATTCCCATATTATAAATACCCAGTTGTTCATATATATCTTTATACTTAATAAATACATGCTATGCTTGTGCCGTTGTTATATATGCAATGTGCATGTATGTATATACCCGAGTATTTATACAAGTAATATAAGAAATGTAAAAGAAGGAAAGAAGAGAAGAAGTTTATCCTCTTTTTACTACTTGAGTAACATGCCCTCTGACGGCTTGATGGTGATTGCTAAAAACATCCCTTTCAATCCTTTTCATTATTGCCACAGTTCAAAAAATGAGGTTGCCATAATTTTTTATTTTCATAGCCTCTTCTTCTTCGTCTTCTCTTCCCTCCAATTTCTTTTTCGTTCCTTTCATTTCACTTGCTCCTTAAGGCAAAGATAAACACAAGGGATAATGCTGACGGAGTGAGCAAAGAGACGTAGGAGGGAAAGATATGGAGAAAAGGATTGGGTATGATATGATGGAAAAGACGAAGAAGAGGAGGAGGTGGAGGAAAAAGCAGCTTATATTAAACAAGTTAGATAGCATACACACATGTACATTTTGTACATCTCTTACACAGCTACACGTAAACATATAGACTGGTGTGATGACGATGATGATAGGGTAACGAAATAAATACACGCCGAGAGAAAAGGCAAAAAAGCTAGTACCACTACTACTACATTGCTGTGATGCTATGCAATAGTTGTTCTTTTTTTTAACAAAAAAAAGACAGCCATGCATACATGCATGTATGTACATAATAAAATGAAATGTTTGCTTTTTTCTCTCTTTTCGGGCAGCTCCCATAAGTATTATACTAGCATCTAGGGAAAGATTTCTTCGTTTCTTTGAGGAAAGAACTTTGGTGGTGGTGGTGATGATGACGAGGATGATCATGAGGATAGTGGAAAGGAGAAAAGACAAGATTTTGATGTCAATATTGCTACTGCTTATGCTACTTCGCAGTTTACAAACGGACGGACTGAGTAAACTTGGAGAAATCATTGAAATCCCAGTGCATAAAGGACGTCTGATGATGAGAACGAGCAGGACAAACAAGAAAGAATGAGATTTTGCTACAAAATGAAAATGCAAGATGGACACTGAGAGCGAGATAGACATTGCGTTGGATTGTTCACGTTCACGTATTGTCCCTGCTCTCTTCCATTACCATTATTGTCGTCGTCATCATGTTCAAAAAGGAAGAAGGCATATTGATGTAATAATATGATGACAACGACCACCACGAGTGAACTCACAAGCAAAGTACATAGAGAAAATGTGAGGAAAAACCAGAAGAGTATATAGACGACCGAGACCATGACCAGACGAACCGGCTGCTTCTTTTTTTGTGATAATATGATGATTGTAGTGATTACACTTGAAAATAAAAACGGAACACGTAATAATAATATGACAGAGGGCAATATTACTATTTGTCTACGTACCTCTGCCAGTGTATGCCTTTTTTTCTTTATTTGCTACAACCCAAACAAAAATGAGACTGTTTTACGAGAGAACTCGCGTTTCGTAGTCATCATCATCATCATCATATTCCTTGTATACTTATCTATATATCTGTTCAGAAGCAAATCGACTGTGATTCTTTTTTTTCATGAAAAATAGAAGTAAAAACCCAAGTAAAGTACATGTGTGCAGTGCACCATCATCATCATCATCATAATATCAAAGTAATGTCGCGTCTCTTTACAAACTTGATGTCGTTTGCTGTTGCATTGCATCCAACTTATCAACATCATTACTACTGCTACTACTACTATCATCATCACCATTCAACATGATGCTCATATCGTGCTCACACAAACCAAAACCTGGACCAAGTAAGACCAACATTTTCACATCCTTTCCACATGTTTAACTTTCTTTCTTTTTTTTCCCGTGTTTCTTTTTTCCTCTCCCCATTATTATTGCAGCTGGTGCTTGCACAATAACATTCAGTGAGAACGAGTCAAAGAGAAAGAGGAACACCCTTCATTTCTTCCCCCTTTTATTTTCTTATTTTTGCCTTATTTAAAATGTATAACAGCTTTTCCCCATCCATTTTCAAGGAGTGCAGTGGTGGACTCCATTTCAACTTCACTACAAGACAGAAATGATACAGTTGATAACCTTGAACGAATAAGGGTGTAATAAGTGGCACTTATCTGTCTGCCCGTTTTCAAAATAAGAAATGAGTATGCGAACTATATATTTCCTTGAATAGAAAAAAAACACAAGTATGTTGTTTATATCTAAATGCTATTTTACATGGCTATATTAACTTATTACTTGAGCTGTCATGCTTGTAGTAGTATTCACCACGTTTCACTTTATCTTCAATTTCTCCCTCTTAAAATAAAATTCACTACACTTTACTCTCAATTTCGCACTCTCTCCTTCCACTTTATATCTGTGTGATGATGATGCTGCTGACACTATGTGTGGAAAGAATATAATCATTCTAGTAGCAAGCTTCTTTCTACTAGTCGATCGATACGTTCTTTTATGCTTTTATGACATTACCGTAAAAGCCGAAATCTTTATTGAAGTGCTAAAATAGGGGTTCACTTTGAAAATCAGCCTAATAATATATATTGCCATCTTTCACACTCTACACACAACAAGATACCATATTACTATTATTTTTATCATTTTACTTTTTTATTGAGCACGTCTGCACTTTGAATTTACTATCCAATCTACCTACATTATGTAATTATATTTTCACCCGTATCGTGAGAATAACAAGACTCTTCTCAGCCTTGTTAGCATATTCGACAAAAAAAGGAATAAATACACTACCGTAAGGTTTGTATTGCAAATGAAAGGAATTTTTTTTTGGAAAGCAATCTTTCGTGAAGATGGTTTATTTATGGCTGACAGAGATTAAAAACAGATTGGGTTTGGTTCCTTGTAAGACCAACTATTTAAGTAGTTTGCAACTAGTCAACTTCAGATTCAAAGTGGATACATGTGAAAATTATCTATGAAAAAGTTTGTGAATAGCTATATAGCAGATTGCTCGCGTAATGTTGAGGGTTGGTTGAAAAGTCCTATTTTGTAATCGCGCGAGATGAGTTTCCACGCGGACAAATGAAGTAATAGAAACTATAAGTTGATGGTTTGTGAGAGACTTAATTATTATCATTATTACTTCAACTTACATTATTCTTTATTATTACTACTAATTTCTATGCACAAGCTGAAAACTTTGTAGGCAGAGGTGTAAAATGTAAAACAAAAAAAATCAGTGAGCAGGATTGTAGTAGTAGTGGTAAAGGCGATGTAAATTTTAATGAGTAAATATAAAACAGTTTTAAATAATACTTGTGCAAATAAATTATGAAGGAATAGCACGCAAGTTAACTAAACATTGCCGTGCAACAACTACGCATATTTTTTTTCGAGGATTCATAGCAACAAGGGTATTAAATTTAGATAGTCATTTAAATGCCATATGCACGCACGTTATTGCTGCTATTGTATAAAAGCTTATCCAAACAGAAATAGTAAAATTTCGTTGGTTCATTTCCGTTTCCTCTCTTCCTAGAAAGCACTAGCAGGTTGGCTGGGAGCAATTGCAAAATCCTCTTATCCAAACATGGTTTTTTAATGAGAAAAGTTGTAAATCCAGCTCATTTGTTTGGTGGTTTTATACTCTGGGTTCGACTATGGAGTTTACTCTCTCGTCGTGGCAGAGCAGAGAGCAGAGAAGCAAGAGCAGTGCACTGAAGCGGTATATCATCATCATCATCATAATATTATCCTTCTTCTCGCACTGTTTTATGCTTTCACAAAGAACTAGGACTGATCACGCTACTGATCATTGGTTGATAGGTCCTCCCGGGGAAAGAAGAAATGGCAACAGGAAGAGAAAAGGGGAAAGTTATATGAACCAGCAGGCAAAAGCAGCAGAAAAAAAGTTTTTTCGCCTTTTTTTTACTTTTCTCTAAAGAAAATTTGTCACAGGAGACAGACAAATATAGACAGAGAGTTAAGAGAAAACTGTGAGAGTATACGAACCAACAAAGAGCAGAAGAAGTAAGCGAGGAGAAATGAACTTTTTTACTCTCTCTTCGCCTTTTCATTTTTTGAAGGAAGTAAGTCAGTCAAGAAGAGAGTGGAAAGACGGCAGAGAAGGAAAGAAAGAGGTACATCATCGTCATCCCCATATGCTTTGGTTTAGTTTAGTTAGTTTTTGGTTGATGGGGGCTCCTCCTGTGTGAATCCATCCATTCATCAGTCAGATCATTATCGTTCGTCAGTGAAAAGTTTTGCACTTGGAAAATCACACCGGTATCACCACTGAAAAGAGAGAATGGCAACCTGTATGTTTATACGTGAAAACATGCTTAGGTACATACTACATACAGACATTCCCATCTCATCCCTCTGCCACCTTTCTTGTCTGCCTGCTTTGTATTCAACCAACCATAATATGACAACCAAACACTCATTCTTCATTCTCTTCATTCGGCGCTAACTCCTGTTTTGTGTCAGACATGTCATAGTCCCAGAAGCAGTGGCAGTGCTGCTCACAAGGATGTTCTCATCATCATCACATTCTTCTCAAAAAAGTTCCACTTCCACCAGAAAAAGTACAACTGCATGCAGTATTCTGTATTGTAATTCTATAAACACTTCAGCTGCTGCTGCTGCTTTCTGTTGACTGACGATAACTAGTGTCGAAGGATGTATATAGCATGTACTTACCTGCACACGTAACCTTATAACTATCTACCTAAGTATATATTTACGTGTGTGCGAAATAAATCCACTTGAACAAAGTTAAACCAAACCAAAGTGTGTCACTTAACTTGAGAGACAAAGTGAGAGAGAGCGAAGAAGGATGAATTACTTCGTCGTCGTCATCATCATCATCATCATAACATAATCGTTGTCATTCGATAATATTATTTTGGTCGTGGGAAAAGTTGCTAGTAGTACTTGAAAGATAAACTCAAGTACAACAAATCACAAGAGGCAGAGAAAAGGCTAAGGATGTACATGCTTGCCTTGATAGCATAATACGTAGGTTAGTTTAAGTTGATATAATTCCTAGATAATATGTACCTTCTTACGCTTGAGAAGAGAACCTGTACAATCATCATGTGCGTTTTTAAGGGGAGACTTGTTAGAACACCGTGGATACATTATGCTTTCTACTCAAGGTATTCCCAAAACGTGTCATATGGAATTGCGGTGTGGTAATCCACTGCTTGTTTTTGTTCCTTCTTTGTGTCATCGCACGTGCTTATTTTATACAGGATGATGATCAACAAGATTGAAACTTTTTGCTATGGTGGAAAAAGCTGAAAATGGCGAAAAGGAGACTGATAATGATGATGATGTAGAAGGAAAAGGATGAGGTTGATATGAACAAACAAGTTGTATAAATAGTTGTATCCCTCGGAGCCACTAGTCAGTTTTAATGCGTTATGTGATGTGATGCATGCAGAAGTCATGAAATGTAAAACAGTAGCACGGTTCTACCCACTTTGACTCACTTATAGAATATATAAAACGTGAAGATGTGTAAATAAAAGATTACACATATTTATGCTCATGCTACAGGACATGCAGGCAGAGAGGCAGGCATGTGAAGATGGTGACGATGATGAAGTAAAATTTCCCTTTCCACTTTCTCTCTCTCTCTCTCTCTCTATGGAAATGAATTTAGCAAGTTAAAGAAGTTATTTTATGCTCCTCCTCTAAAACCAGATAAAAAGTTAAGTAGTTTTGACAAATACATACAGTTTATTCTTATAATATCATCAATACTAGCTTTTATTATTTGCAAAAATATGTATAGGGATTGCTTTCAGGGTTTAGTTTTTGCCAATAAGCATGTCGACTCTGGATGCACAAATTTTATTCGATTACAAGCAGAAAGCATTTGAAAGGATAGCTCTACGTGTTTTTTCAAAAACTAAGCACAACGGAAATTATTTGAAAACGGTGTAGTAGGATATTAAGAAATAATGGACATGTTATTTTGGGAAATAAGCTAGAGCAGACAAAGTGAAAGGTCAACCAACAGGCAAGCTTGTAACTTGTCAGCAAAGAGAGACAAGCAGAGTCAGCAGCCGTTAAAGAACTGCTATGTCAACCAGTGAAAGTGTAGTACGCACAAATTCCAACATAAATGATCACATTTTCTCATTCACCAACGCCATTCCACTTTGTCAGTTAAGAAAGCAGTAATACGTACATGGGAAGACGCAAATCCGAGACGCTTGCTTCGCAATATGTATTTATTGCGAGAAAAGCGCGTGTACAGCAAAAAAGAAACGTGCTGAGCAAAGAGGTAAAAATACAAGATGGTCCAGTTTTTTTTGTAAGAAGCAGAAGAGAAAATCTTCGATGACGATGAAGCATATTATTATTGTCCATAGGACAGCTTTCGTTTCGTCTTTTGATTTTCGTTGCTACTTACTTTGTCTACCAGAATGGTTTGGTTGTGTGGTGGTCGGTGGGTGGATAGCTATACTACTTAATGTGGCACTTTACCGTTGAATTCTTTTGCCACAGTGTGATGTGTATCCAATCCCCACACACACAATGCAAATAAAGAGCTCACTTTATTTTACACACTATGTTGTTGCTGTTGTTGTTGCTGTTGTACAGGTTTTGTTACGGTTCCACGCAAAAAGTAGTAAAG
>JAHZMZ010002464.1:0-17600 GCA_027743805.1 Lepidocyrtoides sp. E14 | reverse complement strand
GACAGACCTAGTTTGATGGGTACCGGACAACTCTTGTTCACTGCTGACGGACTGGATTCACATTTACATTGTTTTCATTTTCCACACACATCTACACTAAGCACTGTCGTCCAGCCCTATTTAATAGCTGCGTTCTAAAATAACGATGATGATGATGATGTTGTTAGTGAAAATAAATTGCATTGCTGCCCTTTGTTCATATCAAAGGCGAAAAAAAATCAACAAAGGGCAAAGTGAGAAGTCACAAGTTACTTTACATTTATGCTACTACTCCTTGTCTGCATTCCACAGTGTGGAATTTACACTATAAAAAGTAAGAAAAGAAGCCCTAACCTATCTAACCTTCACACAAAGCCAACAACCGTTGCGTTTCCCTTTGTCATCTGTCATTCTCTTTTTTTCCACTAGATATATTCATATCTCTTGGTTCATTTCAACTTTTCCTCTGACATGGATGACATTTTCAGCAGAATAGATTATTTATACGCAGTGTGATACGAAAAAAAAGAAGCGTCTAGCTAGATGTTTACCATGATTCATTCATTCATTCACTCTTAAGACGCAGCATTCCTATGGATGGTGATAGAGAAGAGATGATTTTGAGAACCAGAACAGAAAGGTATTATAGCATCTTCCTGCACAGAATATTTATCTTTACATCAAAACAACGCTGCTGCAGTTTACAGTGATAAAGTCATATATGAAGCAGAACAAATAGAGTGAAATATATATAAGTGCTAAACATGTTTAGACTTCGAACAGTTAGAAAAGTTGCGATAAAAAATGAAGTTAAAATAAAACACTTTCAATAAAATATTACTTAGAGACAGGACATGTAGCATCACACCTAAATATCCAGTAAGACAGAGTATTCCCTAAGGGAAAACAAAAGAAGGCTTTTTAAGCGTCAAAAAAAGTTTGAGAGATAAAATAAATACACGCAGTCTTCCATCATTTTTTATTTAGAAAATGTCCCTTGATAGATAAATAGATGGATAGATAGATGAAAGAGGTCTCATTCTTATTTCGACACATCACGAAATGAACATGTCAACAGAAAAAATGGATGATGATGGAGCATCCCATTCATATTTATGAAACAAATAGAGAATGACTAAAACAGTAAAAAGGAGTACATTGAAGACACAAGGAAGTAAGTGAGTAGTCTTTTTTTGGTAGTAAATAGTAGTAATTACACTGAAAGTGTAGAGCAACAGTGATGAGACACCGTGGCATAGTAGTCGAAAAAATAGGTCGACGTAATGGGTATCTTGATTATAAAAGAAAAGAAAATTGGAAGAAAGAAAGAATGTTTTGTGAAGAGCAACTGATCTTCAACTAAATATTGTAATGACAGTTCCAAGGAAATTCATCATGATGAAGCACCTAATTTTCGTTGAGGGACCTATTTTGACTTACTTGTGCGGAAAAAAAAGAAGACTGGAAAATTTCCATTATTATTTTTTTTCCTGAAAACGTAATCAAACTTTCAACAGAGAAAATACGCATAACTAGAGCACTATTTTCGAGATTTAAAAGTGAAACTGCAAATAGTGCTGATTATAAATTAGGTGTATTGTTATTGGTAAATACCTTGTAAAAGATGACAAGAAGGTCATCAAGCTTTCCATGAAGATCTCCACAAATAGTGATCTGCTTAGAGAGGGATGTTGACGGCTGATGGAAATTTGGAAGGGCTTTTAGACTCGCAGCTGCCACCTTCAGGATTTGTGCAACGTATTTGACGTGAAGAACCTTTACAAAAAAACAATAAACATCATAATAATATTCTACTCGTAATGAATCATGTTGGCTTTATATTTAGGTATGTGTACACGGAAAGATAAGGCACAAGACACGCTGCGTTTTGTTAATGACATCATAATATCTTGATGATGATGATGATGTGCTATGCAAACTATCTTGTGGATGCTTTGCTTTCACTTTAGCTTTCCTCATGCCGAACCCATTTCATAAGACAAAAGATAATGGGATTCCTTATGGAAAAGTTTTGAGAGAAGTCCTTTGTAGCAAAGTTACTTTACTTATGAGTTAGCAGTTCATAAGCACAATGGAGAGTGGGAAATGGTTTATATGCCTACATGTACTAAATAATAGGAAATGAAATGTCGTCAGTTAACCTGACTGGTTGTTAGCTGGAAAATGGTGTGTAGAGTATATATAGTATGGTGCTGGCGGTGGTAAAATATAAAATAAAATGATGACAACATCACTTTAAAATCAAAGTTGGTACATGCTGATACCATACAGGTTCACATACACGCACCGCTAGTGTTTTTGAAAGAAGGAAGTAATTCAAATCAAAACCGTCAACTTAAGAAACCGGGATGCGATGGATATTATAGCAACAACACAAGAACGTGGAAAACAAAGGATAATAATAGAAGTTCTTCCTTTCTTCCTGTTGTATACCTCGCAGCGAAAACTTTTCCTTTACGTCCGCTTAAAGCATCCCATTGAATGAAATTCATGTTCATATCATCATTCATAATGTACACAATTGTACTTTGCTCCTCCATGGGACAAGCGAATAATGAAAACACATACGCACATAATATACAGGTGCATAGGTCTGCCATTGTTGGTACTAAAAGGAAAGTTAAGTTTTCCTGGAACAATGATATGACATCGTCATCTTCCTTTCATATTCATTATCGCCGTCATCGTCATTATGCATAAAAAAATAGTACAACAAGCAAACTAAACGAGGGCTGTTAGTGAAACACTTTATGTTACGACGTTACACATTAACTTGCCCACTTATTACTATTAATATTGCCTCTAAAAGTTTCTACGAACTGCTAGACAACAGGTTCATTCACGCTTTATTTTGCTTTCCTACCTGTGTAAAATGTGCATGGAGATTTTATGGGAACCCTTATTATTATTATTATTAAATTTTATACATACACAGCAGAGGAAATTCTACCGGCACCGTTTGTAAATACGGGACCACTTAATTATTTTTCGGAATGCATTATAAACTGATGACCACTTGAGAATACTCTCCGTCATGTGGATTATGGACACTATATTCTTTTATTTTAACGAAACTCATATGAAAATTTTGGATGGCTATATAAAATTTCATTATTTTTACTTAACCAAAACAAAAGTAAAGCAGTTTTATTAAGTGACGCAAAAAACAAAATGCTTTAAGTAATGATGAAGCTATATAGCACATTGTTTTCATGAGAAGGGAAACAAAAACATCAAGTAGGTACTATAGTTATGTATGCATGTAGGTAAAAGAATACTCCTTTGTTCATACAATGGCTCCATTGTTTTTTTGGTAAATAATTCCAGACTCAGTTTACTCCCCCATAAAAAGTGGATTATGCATACTTACAAACGGTCATTTGATATTATGGAAGTCATGTAGATTTCATATATTGCAAAAAATAATCCCAAGAATAATGGCAAATTTTATACAGTAATTTGATAGACTGCTTTTCAAAATTTTTGAATCTACGAAAAATACACGGAGCAAAGTAAAACATCAGCAAAAGGAGAAGCAAGACTGAAGGACAACAACAACCCACAACAACTCTATCAACTCTAGTTGTCTGTCATATACAGTTTAGCTGTAGCAGTAATAAAGACAACTTCCAGTTCCAGCGTCCAAAATCAGTCAAGTAGGTGATTCCGCCAGAAGCAACCTGTAACAACGTGATCGAGAAATTTCGGTCCCACCAAAATTTTACTTGCCTTGCCACCTTACTGCCTCATATGCAAAGAGCTTTCAAATAGTGTACTACACACATTGCATCTCTTCAGATTTAATTTGAAATTGTAATAACTTTTAATGACTGTCGTTAACTATGTGTCTCAAATGGGTTGTAAATCAGTTTCTGATTTCTAATAGTTTTTATTTATCGCGCTAGTGGATACATGGGCGGAAAAAAACGTACACAAATTCATCTTATATGGTACGGAAGAAAAGGGAATAATATTTCAGATTGAAATTTGCGTTGACCTTAGTTGTATTTCATATACACTATCATGCATGTAAATTGTTATCGTAACCAACAAAAGTTAAAAATGCTCCCATGACGAAGATAAAGGGAAGAAAAAAAAGAAAGCATGCATCTAGCAAGCCAGTATATTTTAAGTAGCCTGCTTGTTGAAAGCATCATTCTGATGGTTTACTAGCTCATCAGGAAAGTTCTACGTGACATTTTGTCGAAATGAGCCCATCAAATTTTCACTGCCTTTCTTCTCTCACATGCACAGCAATATATTTCTCATTTGATAAATGCAAATACACATGTGAGTATCATGAAACTACTTTGCAGAGGCGCTAAAGTGCTTTCATTTTATTACACCAACAGTCATGCCGCCAGACACAACCGTATCAAAAATTGTATTCACACAACAAAATGCAAAAGCAAACAGTGAAAATGCTGAATCGGGCAAAGTGGCGTAACGAACAATAACAACAACAATCACAGTACGCTTAGCTTCAACAAATTATCATATGTATGGGAGCATGAACTGCTTATCCAGCTTAACAATACCACGGGGATACTCCTATTCCTGAATGGAAGGGTGATAGGTTGGAGGTTGACATAAGATCTGAGACCATAATCGTTATTAAAATGGACAGCAGCTATGGAAACTGCCTGGCATAAAAATTTGCAGCAGGGAGTACCATTAAATAGCTTATATTATCATTTTACTACTGGTTGTTTCATTCTGTAAGTCTTTATGACAAATTTTGTGAAAGTGGCCCGTAAGGGTTAATAAAAAGGGCTGGGATTTTTTGTAGTGGGTGAAAGTAAAATTTTCATAGTAAAACAACAATAATACCCATACATACAAACATATAGGTTATAACGTACATTTTTACTAAAGCAGTTCTTTACGACACCTCGATTTTTTTTCAGCAAAAATGTTTTCTTGGGATTAAATAAATATTATATCTTATGTTATTAGAAGTTGGCAGGGAGGTTGACATACATGTTTACCTTGCCTATTACCATTTTATGTGTTTACTAGCAAATACATAAAATGTAAAATAACAGCCAAACCAAACCAGACCATAAAAATTGTAGTGCGGATATGTAAATTGATTGTAAATTGATTTCCACTTTCATTCCTACATAACTCCATTTTTAAATCTAGTTTAAAAATTACCAATAAAACAGTCGACATTCAAACTTCCTAGGAAGAGCAATAGTACAATAGCCATGTAAACTCAAATTTACGACTGCCTGTAAAAGACGCGAAAAGAAAAAAGAAAAACGTTGTCGCTCTCAGTTCCAAAGTTGTATTCCATTGACTTTGAGATCTTTTATAGTCATTCCTCTTTTCAGACATGGCAAAGACGTAGCAAAGTTTATGTAGCTATAAGCATTAATCATGGAATGAAATGAAACGGAGTTCATGGATGCCATTTTTGTAAACTAACAAGTTCTGCTCAAGCTTTCAATCGTCATCAGGAGTACAAATGGGTAGCGACGACCCCTCCTACTTCATTACAGGGAATGATCAAATTTTACAAGCTTCCAAGTTGATTGTCCACTTTTTTATTGAGAACTGTTTTTTTTTGGCAAAAGATCTACACTCAAAAATTTCAGCAGGTTTTCCATCGCATAAACGTTTTAAATTAGCAACAACTCAGCCTTATAGTCGGTTTATTTTAAAAGCCTGCATTATTGACTGAAGGAAAAGTAGAAATTCTGTGGCATCACCAACAAAATTTCGTTTCATTGAAAGCAGAAACCATGACTTGGAGACTTCTTCTTCATTACGCATTCGCCACAAACATTTAAGACAATTTACTAGTATGTAACCGTGTGCGTATTCAAATATGTATGCAGGCAGACAGCATATGCAATTTTGTAGATGGGTCTATATAGTGCATACAGTACTTCTAAAGCTTTCATGTAAGCATATAAGAACGCCACATTTAATTATACGGTGACTCTCTGGGGCATTGTGTTTGTGTATTGACGGAGAAATGCTTAATGGGAAACATGATAGACAGACACCACGAAGGGAGACAACAAAAGATCACTGGCATGCACAGTTTATAATTAGCATTTGCAGATAATATAAATGCATAATGCGTGTCCAATTGCTTTAGCTACTAAAACAGGATAAAGGAACATAAAAAAAATTATAAAAAGTGCACACAAGCCGACAGAGTTATAGATGAAGGAAAGTAACACAATTATTAGCTTATGTGCATGAGACTTAGTAGCATGATGTAAATACGGTTTTCAGGTCTACAGAGAATTTTGGGGAGGCAAGAGGATGTTGATTGTAGAGAAATGTTGATTTCCAAGTCGACAGAGGAGACAAAATGATTATTCAGTAAATGAGCCAACTGCTTGTTCCTGGAATGTATCATAGTTTGTTGAAACAAGCCATTTACCTGAATTCACCAACACCCAGCATATTCCAACATTTATAAGTAGCAACCTTTATCATTTATTGTTTTAAAAGCATACTAGGAGGAAAATACATTTTCATCATTTGCTCGACCAGTGCACTAATTTACTTTGCTCTACTAATTAACGGGAGTGTGTAATACCGACGGTCGGGTGGAAACATTTATCTTCAGTGAAGCTCTTTTTGGAATAAGGTAAACAATGAAACAAAACAGTTGGATGTTATGATATGCTAGCTAAATATATTGGGCTTTCTATTCGTTTACACAAATATTTGTAATAATAGTATTCGGGAAATAACAATTCATTTCTCTGGAAAAAATGCAAATGGTTGAGAACTTGGAGTATTTTGATCAGCATACGGATAACAGTAGTTATTCAGCGTATCGCTTAAAATGAGTTGGTTATCTTGTGTTTCATGGTAATTAATGGGCAAACATGGTGACATGATGAAACGAGTAACTGTTGGTATCCTACAGTTTTGCAAAGGAATCATTAGAAAGTAAAATTAGAATAGTGTGATGCTTGTCAGTGCGTGATCTATTTGCCAATTTGACAAGCAATTCCAAGAAGAGAACTAAAATGAACAAAAAATTCTAGAGCTAATTGAAAGTCAAATGTTTCTTTGCTCCGGAATTGGAAATATTTTTAATAAAAATTTTACTTGTTTAAACTACAAACGTAACGAGTTGATGATGTTCAAATATAACTTTCAAACAAATTTACTATTAGAATTCTTACAATTATTTATTTAATTTTACTTTATCCCTGAGCACCTAAGAAGAAATACAAATTCTGAAACAACTTATGTTGACCTGCTTCTATTTTGATGCTGCTCCAAAAGCATGCAATCCGTCAGTTTTTCATAAGGCACAACAATAATTTACACTTATAAATGGAGGAAATTTTGTTCAGTACGAAAGGAAGGTAAAAGATAATGGATCTAGTCATTTTGTATTAACGTCCAGTTTTCTGTCGATGACATTAATATTTACCTCACGGTTTTAGAGTGTGTACATCTTATCATACCATCGCCCACACATTATTTCCAAATACTGCTATGAAGTGGCGAGCCAACACTGTTTGTTCATCAGAAAGTGACACTTTTAAGCTAAATATATTCTACGAAAGACAGAAAAACCACTACGCTTCACTACTACTACTTTTCTATGTTGTAATAGGTTTGTATAATGTCATAGTTGATTGCTTTGGGAAGTCATAAAGCTGCAGAATTTTTTTTCTGTTCCACACTTTATTATGCATGCATTGTACATGCTATAATCGGAAGTGGAAACATACTCATGATGAGTAAGTGCATTCGTACTTCATGTAGTAATACTAATAGGTACTATACTGACTTTTTTAAGCAGAAACGCGTAACGGTAATATTTAACGAAAAATAGAAAAGTTTGAACAAGCATCATCAGACGCTTGTTGTACATATGTATTCAAAAGTAGTAGTATAGTATTATCGTGAGGAAGAGAGAAGGGGAAAAGCCCTTCACTTCTCTGTTCAGCAGCAGCAGCATCAACAAGAGAGAAGCGACGGAATGACTTCACGGAGGCAGAAGAACAGAGACTTGTTATGTACGCTTGTATACTTTTTCTAGTTTTTCTCTTTATCCTCATTTTTATTTCCCTGCCTTTTTCCCATTCCTCCATTCATTTGACTCCTAGGACGATGAGAGCGACAGTGCTCTTTACCAGTTTTCTCCATCCACTTGTGCCGTGAAAGTAAACATTTTCTGTGTGTCTACATTTTACCTATAGTACCGGTATCCCAATCGACCTGCCTAGTAAGAGGGGAGGAGGAAGAGGGAAACGAAGAATGACAACAGTAATATGCATGCATGCATGAAGCCTGTAAATATGATGATGGAGATGGCCACGGTTGTACTTGAAAATCACCTAACCGTTACACAAGATTGTGTCACGTCCGCCACAGAAACTACCTCTGCTGCCACCACCACTGCTGCACTTCACAAACTCAGCTGGAGAGGAATGAGTTTCTCTCTCTCTGTCTCTCTCTCCCTCTTCTGTTCTCTTCTGCCTACATATTTTAATACACACAGAAACTGAATCTCATTCCATCCATGGAATTGATTCGCATTTTGTATTCCTCTACCTATCTTATCCATAAATATCCTCCTCTTCAGTTCATTTGACTGACTGAGTGACTGACTGAATTAAAGTCGACTACAGAGAAGAGGAAAAAGAATGGTACGAGCTATGACAATGGCTTTTGAATGGATAGAAAGATGAGAAGGAAAACTGCTCCTGGAACAATTGGCGTTCAGAATACATACCCGCGTAGAAAAAAAAATACCGTGAGGCAGCAGTAACACAATTCAACACATGCATGTCGTAGCAAATTGGTAGGAGAAAAAAAGAGAGCTTATCTACGTTACAGTTGGTTCAATAAATGAAGAATGAAAAGGAACGGCCTTTTTTCCTCCGAAATGATGTACCTGTACCGTACCTCATAAATACTCAATGAAATGTGATCGTACTTTTTTGATTAGGAATGTCGATACATCGTTACTAAGGCTTCTGACTTTTTGTTCAAGTTGATTGGTTGTTTTTTGCGCAGTGTATGATGAAGGGAAGGAAGAGTAAAAATTGTTCGCCCACATAACGGCATGCATACCATCCAACATTCAACATAGCATATAACTTCATTTGCTTTCAACCTTTCTCTTCCCGTATTTAATAGTAACATCAATGGTGACATAAAACTTACCTTTTTCTTTTTAAAGCCATCAATCAACTCTTGTAGATTCTGTAATGTCATTGGTAGCTTAATGTGAGGTCCTTTGTAGTCAGACTCTACGGTAACGTCTTCCAGATCAACACACGCCCCATTTCCGGCAAATAGTTTGCGCTTCCTTAATTTGACACGACCACCGGAACGAGGAGCCGCGGAAGCGGTGTTTCCTTCTCCTGAAATCGGAAATTGCAAAATTACATTTTCAAGATGTACTCTGAAATACGATTTCTCCTGACTTAATGTGCTGGCATTCATATTTTCAGGCATGTCTAATAATGCGTATCAACAAATTAATCGCATCACACCCGTCTGTCTAGCAGTGATGTTATGCAAGTAGTGCAATGGTACTACTGTAACCGGCTTCCACTCATAAATTACATCATAAGTCATAATTATGGCTGCGTAATTCACTCGCGTTTTAAATTACCATGCGACAGAGACATGTCAGCAAAGATACTCAGCAACTTTATGCATGTTCTTTCATTTCATCTTAAATTTTATGCTTTCGCTGATTCTCGGCAAGCTAAACAAGGAAAAAAGAACTTGTCTAACATTTTGTGTTTAATTGGACAACCTGTACAGTTCCAAAACAGATTCTTTACTGTATCTGCAACGAACATAATAATATTAATAATACTATCTCCAGAGAAGTAGAAAACATACATACCACGCTTGACACTCACAATTCACAATTCCTGGCCGATTCCTACTGAACTGTAAGTTAATAAAAATTATTTACCTTCCAGTACTGCATAAAGGGGAGACGTTGCTTGAACCAGTGCTTTTTCATTGTTATCAGAGTAAAAGTTGCATGAAATGCAAACAATTGTTGTACGCCGGCTTTCATTCCACTCCCGCGGCCAGTTTAACAAAATTTTCTTGTTACGAAAGACCATCTACCATGTAGCCTTTCTATTTTCTACGTGGTTGCGAGAAAGCACACACGACACTCCTTCTGCCTTTCTTTCATTCATCCATTCTTTTCCTTTCCTTTTATCCCCTGCTTTTTCATTGAGACGCCAGAGTCTAGACACTGTCTATAAAGAAGAGCAAATGCCCTGTTTAAAAAGGTAGATAGCAAACGGATACTTGATGGCATAGAAAAGCATGTGGGCTGTATTGATAGCATCGCCAAAGTTGCTTTGAGTGAGGACATTCTACAGAGATATTATGTTTCTCTTATTTTGCTGCCATTATGTGCGCACCACAATATGCAGCAGTAATAAATACATGCCTAGAAGGAATACATATGTAAGCATAAATAGAATACCTAGTATAGCCACCTTCAATAGATACATAATAATAAAAGTACTACGCAACTACCACGCTTCGCTTCTTTTTTCCAAAAGAAAGTGACAAAGTCAAAGAAAATAAGAGAAAAGAAATGAAGAAAGTACATCTGATTTGGTTCGTTCTGCTCTTTAGTTTCAGCTCAAGTTGCATAAGTGAATAAGAAGTGTGAATTTGGAAGATCAAGGAGACAGGTAAGGTAAAATGGGTATAATAAAAGGAACTACCCACACACACAGACACACCGTCCCCGGCATCAACACCATCTAAAGCTTCTTGAGAACCGTTTTTCATTCCTTATCCTTGTACATGAGCGGGCGCAATATTAGTGTGTTAGTGTTCAAAAATAAGTAAGTTCAGAGAAAATGCCTACAATAATGCACGTGTGTGTGTGTGTTTGTACAGATTCCCTGGTTCAGCTACTCAACCGTGGGTGCGGAAGCCTGAATGAACACAAGATGATGATGATATTATAGTGATGAGACTTTCTTCTTACTTATTTTAGTTCTCCATTTTTTCATCATTGTGTTATCATGGTGTTTCTTAGGGTAGCAGAAGCCATAGTGCATAGAAACTGCACTTAGGAATCTTATATACCGTGTACCGAATATTATCTGGCATATTATGCCATTTAAATTGTAAGCTTATTACACACCTGTATGAAATGATGAAACCTTAGTACTAGTTTGTATCAATAACAAATTGAGTTTCATGAAATCTTAACGTAATGTCAGCTTATCTGAAATATATAATCTACCAAGAAAAAAACAACCGTGGGAATAATGATGCGAATGGCAAGAAAACAGAGGCCAAAGAAATTGTGCCCATTAATATTCTCACGAAGTTGGATCTCTGCTGTTTAATTAGTAGTTTATTTGATGCTTTTTGACACATTGAGACACTAGTTCTAAAGAAGTCGATCTGATTACTAAATTTCGTGCTTAGATGCTCATCCTTTTTTTATTTTGTATATAGATTTTAAGAGAATATTATATGAGTTACATAGATGGATGGTTACGAATGTGAGAAAAGGTAGAACGTAGAGAGATATTAGCTGAGATTAAAATCCTATTGAATGTTGATACTGATCAAAAGATGATTTGAATGAGAGAATGCGAACACAAACAAAAGTCGACTCTTGTTTTTGTTTATTTCTGAGAGCTAAAGATGATTTAACGTCACGTGTGCAGTGTATGGAAGATCATCTTGCGATTCTGGACATTTTCGTTTTGACAGCATTAGGCAAAGTTCACACGGCAGTCCAGGAATTTTTGATATTACTCATCTTGGCCTGCAAACGGCCTCATCATTGGTTTAGCTGACTTTCTATAAGTTATTTTTATGCCATTTTGTGGGACAACTAATATACAAATACTCATAGAGAGATTATGAGTTAACAAGGTCCATTCGCATTCTATAGATTTGTATATGCATTTTAGTTCTTTTTCCGCATGCGGATATTTTCGTACCGACTAATCGCCACCGCTTACATATTATGGACCTTTTTTTGCAAATGAACCAATCTAGAATGATGGTTTGAAGTGACAATTGATTGGTAGTAGATAAGGAGCTCGGGGGTAATTGTTTTAGCATAATACGAAGGTCGTGATGCAGGGAAAAGAAGAGTATCCATGAGATAATGATTATGAGATGAACTTTAATGAGTACCTACTTATACGATGCGAAATATTTACAAGCGTTCAGGCAGTCATCATGCCGTAGTTGATTAGGCGAACGGTATTTTTATACTCGTGTTGACATGATATGATGATAATAAAAATGTTTCCACATAAGAACCATCGGCGTTAATAGGGATAATTAGCAGTTTGCATAAAAAATGATTATAATATATGTGCTTTTAATAATGCCTTGAGTGGATTACGTGGTTGTAGTATAGCAACCCCTCCACTTACTGGTAATCTACTAACATCATCAATCAGTATAATGAATGATAGTAGCACATAGATGCAATAAATCGCAAAGTACACGCAACATATGAGCTAGTTTGGTAAAAAAAGGGCAGAAAAAGACAAGGATAAATGGATCACTAATTACTTTCACATTTGTCTATCATTTCATTCTATCTTGGCTAAAGTACTATCGATGATACACTGTATTGTACCTATTATGCAGTGCATACCTACCTACTCAGTTTACTCTTTGTATTTTATAAACCCAGTGGGATTTTACGTGGAGAGGAAAAATATTGGAAATATTAGTTATGATGATGCAACAGCTTTTCACTACTGTTTTCGGATACAGAAAATATTATCTTTCCTTCTTTCGGTGAACTTTGAGTTTCTGCTCGAGTTTGTATGTTATACCAATAAATTGATAGCTTTCCTCGATTCATTAATTTCCTGAAATTTGTGTTACACCTCGGGAATTTCTATTAGATAGGAGAAGCAGAGAGAGAATGAGAAAAGTGTGTGGACGCACAAAAATTGTAAAGTATTTTCCATTGTGGAAATGCATATATGCATATTATGGATGCAGCTTATGGAAAAAAGAACCTGCATAAATATAAGAGTGGTGTTTTAGGAAAATGAGCAGCTACAAGGAAATGACGTATGCTACATTTAACCAGAAAAGATAGCAGTAGGCATAAACGTGCACTACTGTACTGTATTTTGCTTGGGGCAACCTAATTTGCAGCCTGGCGTACATCCTACCATTCAACATGGCAAGCGGGTTTCATAAGGCTTTATCGGGAACGAATTTAGGTTGGAAATCCTATCGGTAAAATTTAGACAAGCGTCGATGAGTTTTAGTTTTAAATTTCTAGTTTAAGTATCAAGTATCTGTATTTTATTAAGTGACGAAGTCACTTATTTGTTTCGTTGTGTCCGTCCGTTCGTCTGTTCGTCTGTCCGTCCGCACGATATCTCGAGAACGGTTTCGAATATTTTAATGCAGTTTTCGGCAATTAACTGCCAGTAACCCAAGGATGTTAACCGCACATTTTGGAACATGTAGGTTAACGGCAACCGTTAGAAACCGTTAAAATTACGAAATTTTATTGACATTGCCCATGGCGTGTGGCATATCAATGGAAAGCTCTCTGTACAATTGACAGTATGCTGACAAGATTTTGAAAAAATACGTTGCAGTTTTAACTGTATAGCTATTTCGTAATTTTAAACTTATATCAAATATAGCAAGTGGGGTATCAATTAATATCTACTCTTCTAGATAAAAAAGGATACTACGAAATCTAGGTTGCTATCAGCCCAAGGCAGTCTCAGGTTACCCCACTGCTGGCAGTTTAGTTATCAATTGGTGATCACTAACAGCCGAATGACTTCGTCACTTTGCTATGCGTAAGCTTGCTGGGTTTGCTTTATGGGCTACTGGTAATTGGTAAATGTCTACTCTTTAAGTAATCTTATTTTCCTGGGAAATTTGAGGAGAGCTGTTCACTTCCAAAAGAATAAAGTAATTGTATTTCAATTTAGCTTTGAGAGTTGACGAGTTAATGTATTTACGTCTTCATATTTCAAACATATATTAAATTCCAAGTGGAGATTTCATTCAGTTTAATTTTGATTTTTATAAATTCCAATTTCCAGAGTTTGGAATTTTTAAATACGTTTCTTACTTCAAATATTCACTAAAAGTAGTACAGTGCATGCATTGTATATATTTCTAGTTGGTTTGTGTGTACAATTAATGCGCAATTTTTGCAATTACTGCAATCTGTTGCTGTAAATATTAGTGGGCTCTATCATGCGTATTCCTCTAACATGAGTCATATCTACTACACAAAGCATCTTTTGTATGCCTATCTCGCAGAAATTCGTCGATCTGATATCTGCCACTGTTGCTGCTAGATAAAATATACCGTTAATGAGCAATGTCCAATATTTATTATCATATAAAACATCATTTTCACTTCGGTTGCCCGTATTCATAAACAACCGAATCGACACGAATAGCTTTGTCATCATCATCATAAGCCATAGTGATCACATGCTTAACTGCTTTTTAATAGTAACAGTTACATATTATTTCAAAAACGGTTAATTGGCCAATTAACACAATTGCTCGTTGATAGCCGATGGTACATGAGGCAGAAAGTGGCATAAATGGGAGTGTATTTGCAGAAAACGTATATGTTAAGTAAGAGAAAATGCTTGTATAAAAAATATTTACATTTCTTAAATTCCAAGACTTTGAATAGATTTCACGATAGATCCATAGATCCTGAATAAACTTGTTGCTAGTAACACCGAAAAAAACACGTACCCACGTGTCGTACATTTCAACAAAAAACCTTCAAAAGGAAAGAAATGACGCCTGACCGACAAATCGAAACCGTGTACACGCTGTTCGTTCGTAGAATATGTCGTAAATTGAATAACGTTTCATGGAAGATACTTTACATGTTCTGTCTTCCACAAATATCATTTACACCACCCACAGGCAGAATGACTGAAGAATGCATTTCTAAAAACATTACAAACAATCACAAATACTTTCCTTGACTTTCAAAAAAAAAAACTTTTACTTCAAGTACTACGTTGAAGTTTTACTAAAATGTCTCAAACCCTAACCCTACGATACAAAATGCATCTGAATTATTTATTTTTTTATATGCTAAGAAAGCATGATAATACTAACACCCACATTTCACGTTGTGCAAGGAAATGTTTGATAGCATTTTGTTTCCATACTGCGCGTTCTTGTAATATGTCGTCGTATGGATTTGGTTAAACCAATTTGAGGCCAACTGTGAATACGACAGCCTGATAACAAGGAGATGATTGAAAAATTGCATGTTCGGTTCACAATATAAACGTAACATAACCCACATTATTTTTGGAATCATGCTTTGTTCAAACCGTTTAAATTAAAGTTTATTCTATATAGCTCCTCACAAATAGTAATAAAATTTAAATAATTTGTAATTGCAAGTTAGTTAAAACTGCTTAAAGTCTTTTTAACTTGAGTACGTAAATACGAGCATTATTTGCTTTCAAGTTTATGGCCTTTTTTGCTAATTTTTGGCATCCGTAATAATGGCAAATAAATGACAGCAAATTGTTTCAAAATATTTGTAAATCCAGTCTAAGATACTCACCTGATGCTTCAGATATAGAGTCCAAAGAGCCTGTTTCGGTGACATCCTTTACTTCCGACCCAGGTTTCTGAGGCATGTGCGTCAACAGTGCGTTGAAGAAGTTGTACAACTGTAAAAAAAATTGCAATTTAAAATTAACGTCTAAATTTCACATCTGCATGTCAAAGTAAGTCAACAACAGTTTTTTAATACAAAATATTGAAAATTCGAGCAGAATAAAAGTTTAAAAATGCAAAACTAAATCGATACTGATACATTTTCCTACACATGTACTATAAAATACCTATCTACGTATTTTTGAGTCACTTACCTACAGAAAGATGGTCCCATAAGATTCATTTTAAACAAAGAAAAGGTCATGCTTAACTATACCACCACACAACAAAAGGTTTAAACTGTTTTACAAAAAAACAAATATTTATCAGATTTACATGTATAACAAAAAAAAGAGCAAAAAAAGGAAAACGAAATGGACAATAAAGAGGCTTTAAAGCAGCAGCAGCTAAAAGGGTACACAAAAAAAACAAATACCTGTACAACTACAACTCTGTTTTGCAATGTTAGGCTTAAGATGCATTAAAAATCTCGAAGGGTTTATTAATGTAAGGTTTAGTCGTTTCAGTAATCCGAACAGTACACAAGTGGTCGTGGTAGTCCTAAAAAGCCAATATTCTTGCCGCATTAAGTCAAGTAACATGAGGAAAGCGTTCTCTTTTTTGAGTGCGCTTTAAACCCAAAAGGTTTCTAATTTGAAATTCCTTTCATTGATTTTCAAAGACCTTATGTTTTTGAAGCTTACTGTTTGACAGCGTAAAACAGTAAATACCTGTGTGTAACATGAGCAGTTCTATTCAAATTCCTTTCCTATCTTGTCTTGAAAGTAAATTCATACTTATGTGCAAAACACACAGTAAATCTACAAGTAAATTCATTGTACAGAAAACATTTTCCATTTAATTGGATAATGGAACCGACCCTGTTGATTTATAAAAAGAATACTTTTGACTACTTGTAAAATGAATTTTCATTGAGCTTGTGGGTGTACAAATGCGGTTGTAAATTGAAACAACGTGACAGTTACATCAACATACAGAAACCTTCATTTCATACAGTTGGATGTTTTCCTGTTTTTGTTTTTGTCCATCAAAAACCGCTATTCGGACATGGAGAAGGATAATTTTTCTACAATTTCTCGTTATTGATCTTCAGAAATCGATTCGAAGTTTCCCATTTTCCACTATCCATGCAAAATCCGTGGGGTATTGGAAGATATACATATGTAGTCAGTAGTCAGATCTAAGTATGATTAATTGTAGAATTTTATTTATTAGCATTTATAACGGACATGCCGATAGGTTGAGTTGGAAAGAGAAATATAAACGTGTAGGGACCGGACAGTGAACCCTCTAAAAACAGGATTTTGTTGGCTGTCCTCTTTTTCCCAACTACCTCAACCCATTTTCTCATAGAATGATCACTCACTACAATGGAATCGTGATCATGATGATACTCTGATGCATAGATAATCGAGTCATGGGACGCGGATGGTATTTTATTTTTTGACTGAATGGCTGAACAAGGACACGGAAACAAAATGGCCAACATCGTCATCACTATCACCGACCACTCACTGTAAGCAACGTTTCTCTCTACGTTCGCAGAATTGTAGTAATAGTAGGGAAATGACTATAATAACATTAAAGAGGAAATGGTGATGGGAGTTGGGAGTGAACTAGTAATGTATACAATGTGGGAGGTGTGCATAAAAAAACTGC
Source organism: Lepidocyrtoides sp. E14 (assembly GCA_027743805.1). Taxonomy (NCBI): domain Eukaryota; kingdom Metazoa; phylum Arthropoda; class Collembola; order Entomobryomorpha; family Entomobryidae; genus Lepidocyrtoides; species Lepidocyrtoides sp. E14. Next base: position 272 of record JAHZMZ010002464.1, on the reverse strand, counting down.
TGCCGTTCATTTTAACCTTCTCTTTTGTGGCAGATCCAGAGTGTTCTAGAATTGTCTCTCCAGGCCAAAAAAATGCTGGGTTCCCGTCCCTTTGCAGTGACAAGGTTAATAAATATATTTATTCAAGCAACTGAGGCCTCAATCAGTAATTTGAATAGTTTGGGGACAGAATTTGTTAATGTTCGCTGCCTTTCTACAGATTGGTAAAATTCGTACTTTTGAGTAACTGCACCTCATAATACTAAGGTGTGTCTATAAATTATGTCACCGAT
>JAHZMZ010002463.1:17730-36634 GCA_027743805.1 Lepidocyrtoides sp. E14 | reverse complement strand
GAAAAAGACTTTATTTGAAGAGGATTCCTCTGATACTTTTTGGTTTCTCCATCCCACCACCACTCACACACACATGGACTTCAACATATGGAGACAAATGATTTACAAAATTGTGTTCAGGATTTTTAGTATCATATAAACTTGTTGCACACTTCTTCTTTTTAGTTTTTTAAAACGTACATACATTGCCATGTTAATGTGCGTGTGTAAGTATATAACAGTTAGGAAGAGCTGCTGAATATGGCCATGCATATCCTTTTATAGGAACGTCGTGCATCTACTTAGCATACTAGTTTTTTTGTGTAGGTAAAAGTATTTTATTCATTCGCTCTGAGCTCTCAGCTCTCTGGTGAGTCTAATAATAAGGAACAGACTCTGATCTGCTGAAAGGAAGACTCATCTCTGTGCCTCAATATTTGCTTTGATACGACATTGAAAAAATTGAAGTTTAACCACACCAGCACACACATTCAACAAGACGAAAATACATTTTCCATTTTATGCTATCTACGATTTTCGCAGTTTTCTGCTCACTGCCGTTTTGATAAACTCGAAAGTCCTTCTTACACTGACGCCCAATACTGTTTACTCTAACATCGAGTAAAACATACCATCACTTACTACGGGGAGTTTATTATATATGAAAAGCGATACCATACCTCAGCCGAAAATGAACGCAGTATTTATAAATAAACTGTTAACTTTGAAGCCAAAAAAGTTGAAGGCTATAAACTTCCTGTGCTATCCTAATCCTGACTTTATTACAACGCGTTTCACGACACCCCAGACATTTTGTAGCATCTTCCAGTCTTGTTCATAAGCATAAGTATCTTCACCCGGAATTTCCGAGTCGAAAATTTTTTGAAAATTTTAATACTTTAAACATATGCATCTTGATTTATGAAGAAGACTCAATTTGAGTCACTCAAGGGACAAAATTTAAAGATAGTTGTGTTTTTACTAATTGTAAGTTGTTTCTGCCAAAAACTCAATAATTGCATGCACCACATTGTACCCATGTTTCGTTTCACTTCAACGATATGAAATGCACATGTGCCATGTGCATATTTTCACTGTAACCGTATTCCTAGATAGTTTACTTACTGCGTAATAATATTTAGTACATACTTCTGTAAATTTTACAAATAGTGTCCATCGTAGTCTTATTAGGTATTTCATGTTATATTTTATCTTTTCGTACATTGCAACTCACTCAGTTTTTAGTTGCTTATACGGGGGAGGGCAAGGAGACCATATACTCACCATACTGACAAAACTGATTAAGATTTTTGGTTAGTTTTCTCTTCTCCAAACCTTCAACCTTAGTTCTCACATTACATTTTCGTTTTCAGTTTAGGTATTTGCATCTATATACATAGTTTCAAACTGCTCGTTTTATTATCCCAGCAATGTCAGTTAGCGACGTCAATAATGATACGATAAAGAACTTACCTACCTAACATGATTCATCATTACTTGGGTAGGCGTGCATTAAAACGACACAAAAACTTCCAATACTGATTACTGGTATCAATGGTACTCATGCTACCTACAAATAACTCGTATTTTTAGCATAAAAATGAAATGAGTTCCTGTTGTAAGTACATATTTCAATATTGTGCATTTCATACTCCATTGGCTGTATGCACGATATTTTTAATCATTTTTTGTTAGAACTTATCTTTCATTTGAGCTTAGCTACGTATTCGCTGATAACTGATGACATGCGACTGCAAGTCAGTTAACAACAGACTATAACTCGTACATCACACACACACGCACAACTCTATCCAACCAATTTTTTTGCTTTGTGCCACATACGAAGTGAGAATGAGAAATCATGAGAATACTGAGACGTGAATCCCGTGAATGAATACTGTGATGATGATGATACATAAAACAAGAGAGTAGTTGAGTAGTATTTACATTATGTAGTTATATTCAGGAGAAAGAGAATAATGCAAAGCAACGGGATAAGATCAGATTGTGTTGAATTGAATTCGAACAACCTGTTGAACATTCACGGATACATACATGCATACCTAGGTATGATGCTGTACATACATAATAGTGATGTGTGGATTCAGTTTAGTCAGTTGGTAAATATCAAATAGTACAGGAAAATTACCTGTTCTCCAACTTCAACTTTTGTTTAATTTGACGCTGCTGAAATGGTCCGGTCGTATTGGTTAATGAATGTACAATAATTACTTCAACTGTCAAAATAATAATTGAGTTTTTTGAATCATTTTGGAAAATTGTGAATAAACCAACACAAAAGGATCTTCTTCAAAGTTGTATGAACTGGCAGCTGTAAGATAAGTGAAATTGTGTAAGTAATGGACGGGTAAAAATTGGTGACATTTCAAAAAATTGAAACAAGTTGCCCACATTTACTTGTGACAGTTTATTTCAAAAGTTGCACGAGAAAAGAAGCTGGCAATATTGCGAACTTAAGCGGCTCTCAAGAATCCACACCCCTTCTAGTCAGTACCATGGATAAGCTTCGAAGAGCCTTAAGTGGAGAGGACAGGGAGTCGCAGGCGGAGGAAGGGGGATTTAACGAAATTATTGACACCTCTTCGTTATCATGGTCTACGAGAATTAAGGGATTCGCAGCGTGCTTTCTTCTCGGTTTTACGTTGTCCATTTTCGGATCAATTATGTTCTTTTTTGCAAATTACACGGCCTTTGGAATATGCTATTCGTTTGGAAGCATTACATCTTTGCTAAGGTGCGTTTTTTATGTTTATATAAATGTACCGCCCATAATAATTTTAATGGACGTTAGTTAAACAGTGGAAATAACAAATGTCGAATGATGCACCGCACCTTTATTAAAACTAATTAAATTTTACGTGCATGTTTCATCTTTTACAGTACAATGTTCCTAATGGGGCCTGTGAAACAAATGAAGAAAATGTTTGATGGCTCTCGCGTTATTGCAACAGCAATAATGCTTGGTGCCTTGATCTTGACACTATTCTTTGCTTTTAAGGTAAGTACAGCGATAACCGAAACGAGAAGAGGCTACAGCAGCACAGTTGGTGACGAATTTGCGTTTCAGTAATAATAATGTCCGCTGTTGTACTTGATTAAAAAAAATGTATTGTTAATTCTGTTTCTCAGACCCACAAAGGAGGGTTGGTCCTGATCTTTGTCATTATTCAGTTTTTGGCGATGACCTGGTACTCATTATCATACATTCCTTACGCAAGAGATGCTGTAAAGAAAATGTTTTCGGGGATTTGCTTGTAGATAAAGTGAAATTCACATGGATGCGGATGGAGTGAAGCCAACAGTATCAAATTATCAAACGTTCATTTTCTGGGGATCAATGATAGGAGCCTATGCCTATAATAATTGAAAAGTTTTTTGTAAATACGACAATGAATATTTAAGCTAAACATTTAAACAATATTACTTCAACATGTAATAAGCAAATTAATTGCAGGCTGAACTCCACAGCACTGTGTTTTTTAGTGTATTTACTACTACCTGACGTTTACATCTTATGCCACATATTTTCGTTTGATACTATACATGTTCATGATGATAAAAGTATTTATTTGCAAATGTTACGTTGTTAATCCTATTTTCCTTCCTTTGTAAATATTAATGCATCAAAATTTGTATGTTAATGATAATTTAATGATAAACTAGTATTTATACCTAATATCTAGTATTTATACCTAAGTTGCAAGTTTTTACTTTATATGTTTAATGGTTCTTAGTATTTCTCGATGATGATGTCTTTTGCTTCTCGATAACCGTTTGTTTTCGTATTAAGTCATTATTTTCAAAAAGTAAATATAGTCTTATGAAATTGCGCACTTTTTAGCTATTAGTTATTATATTAAGCTTGCTCGTTACATGAACAAATTGTGCATGTAAACGTGTGACTTGATTAAGTTAAATTAAATATAACTGACTTACTGATTATGAGTAATACATGGATAAAAAAAGTATGCTAGAATATATTCTTTGGAACTTTAAATACATAGATAACAAGCCTTAACAAAGTGTACTTACTGTTTCATAAAGATTATGTAGTACAAATTATTTTTGAATGAATAAATCAGTAAAATTTTACGAAGCAGATTTTGAAGGTTCATCTTGTGTTGCTCCCATCTTTAAAAAAAAGGCTTCGTAGAGTATTTGGATTTCAAAAATAAAGTTATTTTCCTTCTTGTATTTTCAGAAATCCCTTGTTCAACTTTATCCTTTGGTCCATATGAAAAGTCCCTAAATAATGGATTGAGTAAAGATGATGGCATTTAATGATATTAAATTAGAATTTTTTTTATTGCGCTTATAGTTAAAATGGCATATTTTGGGGCATAAATCGGGTATACTCAATTAATGTAATGGCACGGCACATACATACCTGTTATCTTCTGTTGTAACGTTGTACCGAGTTGGAAAGACCAGGTCAATAATGAACAACTTTTGAATTTTGTTGGACAAAGCCATAATTTTTGCATTTTGTTTTAGCTCCTTGTCAAAGTTTACATGGAATTGAATATCATACACGTTCCATTTACAAATTTATTGAAGCTGAACTATTTGAGTTATGTTTTCTAGCAGAATGGTTAATGGAACATTTATCCACTCACCTGAATATCATTAATTGAAACTCCGAGAATAAAATTCATGAATACAATAGCAATTATAATTATAAAAGCAACACCAAAGATGTAAGCAATAATCATAAACCATGTCTTTTTATCTTTGGCACTGTCTATCATGTTTTCATATTTGTCCGATCCAACATCAACAGTCATCAAAATGAAGTTCATAACTCCACCAATCTATATACCATGTGCAAATAAAAAATAGTTGTTTCCAGACCTTGTATGGGTAGGAGTAAAATATTTTTGACAGGTTGACGGTAAAATTATTACCTCAAAGTACATTAAATTAAACCCCATGTAAAACCCAATAAGAAGAGGAAAGAACAACAGAGTGATTTTTAATACGCTAATCGTAATCTGTTTGCCAATTAAGGAAAATATTTTTTATCAAGTTTGTATGAAAGTCTCATAATTATATCAGTTAAGTTGTCGTTGTCACTTACCGCCACGAGCATTTCAAGGTAAACTTTAACCTGCGGAATCAGTTCCATTTGTATCAAAAACATAACCCATGCGAAAAAAGTTCCCAGCTAGAAATTAAAATGGTGGCAAAAATACCGTTTCATTTTATGGATCTTTATTATATATTACGATTAATTAGACATTAGTAGTGCAAACTATTATTGCATACGAACTGCCGCAATGGGATATTGCCATGTAATGTTGTATAGAGTATTGAATTGAAGCGCAGGCCATAACGTCAATCCCATGATCAAAAGGGATACTCGAAGCACCTTGTATATTTTTACAAATGTCAAAATTATGCATGAAACTTCATTCAGGGTCAAAATATAAGATAATACGGTAAGTTGTAGTCAATTTAAGCTTTAATTCACCCAGGTTCTCCAATTTTTCAGGTATCGCGTGTCAACTCGCAACTGCATGTAGACTTCAACTAGACCGAAACCAACAACTACTGTCATCAGTATATATGCAGCTACAGAAATTGGTACTGAAATCTCGCAACGTTGGTCAAGATCTTTGCTTTCACTGGTTCCACTCCTATTTTGAGAAACTGATGAGCTGTTATTCGAGTGATTACAGATTTCTGTCTCTTCATCATCATTTGAATTCTCAATTTTGCAACGATTAAAGTATAAGAAGTAAATGAAAACCATGTAGAACAAGGGATAGATAGACTGCAAAAGGAGTTTTACAAAATATCCATTATCGTGGTTAAGTAGTAAAAATTAAAATTCCACATATAAGAAAATTGGTAGACATGAATTAGAAACATTACTAATAGCATCTGGAACCACTCAAGTTTCTTTGAAATTGCTTTTGATTTGAGTTCTATGAAGGCTGAAACTAGAGGATGAGTTAAGAATTTGTTTCTTTCTGTAGGAGGGACATCCAGCATACTGTACAAAAATGATGTCTCTCTTTGTTTGTACTTGTGCTTCCTATGTTTAGATTTGTTCACCTCTTCTTCATGCTCATTTTTAGAAAACTGGAGAACACGCCTAAGAATAATTCCTCTTTCAGATTATGGAAAAAATTCAACAGATATTCATTTCAAATCAAACTACAGTGGGACTACGATGACTCTCTGGCATTGATTTCTTTTAAGATTTTGCTAGAAAGCTATAAGGTCCTTAATTATGAATTTTACCTTACCTGAAGGACAAGATAAGATTTCAAGTTGTGGATTCTTCAATTTCAGTGGAAAAATAAAAAAAAAGTTAGCATGGGTGGTAAATGGGGTTTTAGTTGGACACATGAATCTGGCAACGATAGGTAAAAGTAGTAATCGTGACAAGATTGACAAATGGCAAGGCAATGTCAATGTCGTACAGAAAAAACAAAATTCATTACCTCCTGGTGCCACCGCCTTGTGTCCAGAATTTTTTTCCATATCCTACTAACTGGCTCGACTGACTCGCAAGTTTCAGCCTTTAAAATTGAACTATCAACTTTGTAATTTTGTCCTCCAGATATGGTAAAACTCATAATTAAGGATTACGACCTTATTGGTTTTAAGCAAAGCTTAAAAGATGTATCCATGCTTCAGCATATTCACACTGTTTATATTAAATAATGATTAACCTCCAGTCGAGTTTTATTTTCACTTCCGGTTCATCATTCGGCTTGTGTAACGTTACCCCAGAGTCGAGAATTTTCATCATGACATCTGGCATATTTTGGGCAATACAGGACGGAAGACTGTGCATACCTTTGAACTTTGATGTTCTGAAAGATTTCATATTTAATCAATCCTTGCAAACAAAATGTCGAGACCTTCGCTAGCTTCGTTGAGTTAATTACCTGACTGATGAATCGGCTCCATGCTCTACAAGCCAAAGTGCACATGATTCGAATCCATTTATTACAGCCAAACTCAGTGGAGTTTCTCCAGACTTGTCTATTTCATTGACTTTTATTTCCTCTACGCCCTTGAATTCTCCAAGAACATTTAAACATTCTTTCATCTTCTCCTCGTTCAAATGACCAAGGAATTCTTAGAAAATTGTTTCAAAACAACTTTATTAATTGACTAATTTTCAATTATTCAAATTATAACCAGCTCTCAACCTAGTCAGCTTAATCAATTACATATTATTCAGAACAAAAAAATTTCAGAGGGTAAAAATACATCATTTTTCATGTAAATTATTGTCGATTTGCGGTAAGATGACAGAATCATTTTCTGAGTATGAATGATGGATCAGCAAAAATTATTTTGTCATGAGAGGCCGAGGACTACCGCAAATTGACAATTATTTGTCTGAATAGTGAATTTTTACCTTCTAAGAAATTGTATACCATATTAAAAACCTTGTCCTTGGTGGATATTTTGTAAGTGCAGTCTAAGCCAATTACTTCACTTACCATCGCTGAGCAGTACATGAAGCACTGTTCTTCCTTGATCGTCCTTTAGATTTGGATCAAACTTAAGCTCTAATAACTCCTTGATTTTCGAACAGTCGTATTTTTGTGCAGCATCATGCAACTGTAATTCCGATATTTTGGTTTCTTCCGAAGACTCTACGCTAGATGAACTATTCCCATTCTTGTTTGGATAGTCACTTATGCAAACAGATTTAAGAGAATCCATTGTTTTTGGTCTTACGTGGATAAAAGAATATTGTGTAAACTCGTGAAGAGAAAAGCAGTAAAATTGAGACGTATGTATATAGTTCTATAATGGCCAGGCCAGTTAGTTAACTATAAATATGATACTATGATACCCGATAATTCCAGGTGACGCATGACGAATTTACATTATGCAAGCAAAAAGAGATAACACAAACACAGTATAAATTTCGTATGCATAACGTTTAAATCTCATGAACATGAGTGATTACAAAAAAACTGGGTTAACTTTTATCTACCTATGTAACATACTTATCTGACTCGTTTTACGGGATGCTGCTCTATTGATCTAAAAATATACGGGTATACATACGTAGGTACTTTGCTTCAGCGTCGGTCGGCTCCTCTGTTGATTAAAATTTAGATTGATGCTGTATCATCAGATCAATACTTTTCAATTATTTGGACTTCCATCATGCTCAAACATCTTCAAATTATATTTGTAAAATGATTACGCTGTTTGTAATACAAAGTGTAAAAGCATTGCAAGTTACGATTTGTAGAAAACAGTAAGTTTTATTGTATGCAAACCCCACTTTGATGTGAGGAAAATTGTATCAAACATGGATTATTATTGTGAGGCAGATTAAAAAAATACAAGTGATTCCAGTTTTCGTATTATCCATTCATATTATGTTATTCATTCAATTACATTAATATATTACACTCTAATTTCTGTACAAAAAACAACCCCACTATCACTGCCGACTACCAAACGGTCATTTTTGGACAAGCTCATCGAATTTATTGGAAATGGAGATGTATGAATTTCCTTGAACACAAGACCTCTTTTTAAAAATTCAATGTTGAGATCAGTTGCGTATTCCAACGGCACTGCGAAATAGAAAAATGTGCTCATTAGTAAAACAGGGTTATCAAGAATTATAGAATAGCATCAGCTATATATAATAGTTTATATAGTACTTACTTTGTAGAGGATTAGATAACCTATCAGCAGGGTACCAATGACAGACTTGACCACTTTGAGAACATGAGAAAAAATGGTCTGGATTCACCTGATGAAAGTATATTTCCGTTAGCGAACCACCTTCACCGGCTAAATTTGCAACAGGGTCACAACCCGGTCCCATTCTCATATCCCACAAATCCATACAACCAGACTGGTAACCAACGATTATGGCATGGGTCTGTGTTGGATGTTGACAGATACTGCTAACTGAAATTGTTATAAACATATTTTACAACAATGAGCAACTAAGTTATATATTCAGCAATAAAGACCAAATTCAAGCTCAAAATAAGGTTTAAAAAAATACTCAATAATATTACTTGTAATAGCAACAACTGTTAAAAATAGTCATCTACCTCCGTATAAATTATTCATCAACACATTTGGGTTCAAAATTTGGGCAGGTTCCGTGCTATCACTTCTTAAATCCCAAAGTTTCAACTGACCCCCGCCATTTCCAGTAAGAACCTCATTTCGACTTAAAAGACATATGGATGATATTGATAATGGATCGACTTTCTCTGCAACAAAATTTTGAATTATAATAGCTTGAAGGCTTAATCATTATAATATTTATCGCAACAAAGAACAGCAGAGTTGAATGAAATTCAATTCAAACCTAATCGTCTAATGGAGATAAGTCCCTCCGAACATTCGTAAATAGAACCATCCTCGGCAGCTGCAACTACTAGATTGTCCTTCGCAGCTATTGCAGTAGCTGGGCTATTTTTTCCTCTAGACACAGGAAAAATCCACACTCAATTAATAACTTTCAACTAAATTTTAAAAATTAACATAAAAACAATCAATGCTTATCATATGCAAGCGTTACCGATGCTTAAAAATCTGTTTGTGAGCAGTTTGGGACAGATAGCTAAAGTTTCCATCAGCATCTTTTTCACATGTGAGGGCAATAAGGGCACCATCGGAGGTACAAACACAAACCTTGCCATCTTTGAGAACCTATAATAATAACATTGGACATCGACAATCAGTTTCACTACTTTTATTTAATAAAATCTACAGTAGAGACTTTAGTAAAATAATATGTTTTAAATGTTGGGTCATTTTTCCTACCGATATTCCTGTAATGTTGGCATGTACTGGAACCTTATTAATGAAATTTACTTTTGCTAGCTTTTCCCCTTCTTTGGAACTAGGTGATACTTCCAAACTCCACAAGTTGATTTCGTTCTCCTAAAAATATATGAAACTTTTAATATAATACAGATCGACTGACAAACTTTATAATTTACATAACATAACACTCCGCACATTACAAATTTTAATGGTTTAAATTTAAAATACCTCGTCAACCCATGACCAAGATCCAGAGACAAAGTGCTCCGTCGCATACTGATCAGGCAAACTAAAATAGTCGTCTTCCAGAAGCCATTTAACTTTCGAAATGTTCTTTCCGGTCTGCGTGGAATTTGTAAATCTAACAAGTTTCTTGGAGGGCAAGACAGGCTGAGCTGTTCTAGATTTGCTCATGAATGTTCCCGTGCTTTCTAAGTACAGGGACGCATCCACTGTTCCCAGCATTTTATTTGAATTTATTTTCTCAACGCTCAAATATTAACGATACTCTACCGACTGGTTTTTAATATACCCTGCTGCAAGGCAAAGACAGCTTGGTAGCTAGAAAAAATCGTTTAATTAACTCACAATAATTGTAAATTAAGTTAATTTAATTAACTACATATAGGTAATAATATGCATTGTTATACCGCACCCCACAAAATTCACTGATAGATAAAATACTCCTTTAATGAATCTTCATTCCATAGTGCAGTGGGCAGTCAGGAAAATAGGTAAAAGCAGGCAAATCTAAATTGCGCCAATAACTTTCAGAAAATCTCTCCCAAGCTTCAACTCAATGAATCCTTTTTCCCGTACGCATACGTCATCTTACAATGGAGTATGGAGTCTTTGTTTTTGGTAGGACGATTGATCGACTATTTAACTTTGTGGAACGATTTTTCTAATTTTCGGATTTCCAAAATAGAAATGTCGTAAGCTCGAAAAAGTATGAATGTATTTAACATCATCATGATGATAATACATAACAGGCAACATCCAATTTCCATCTCTCCTGCCTTTCCGTCCGTATTCCGTAGGGTACATACAACGCAAATTCAAAAGTGTTTGTAGAAATGGTTTGTAGCAGCTTATAACTTTATGTATTACTAGTAGTAGCCGCATTTAACTTTAATTTTGTCGTAAATAAAATAAAATGGAATTTGCAATCCTTAGCCTAAGAGTATATCGTATTATTATCCTTTTAGATTAGCTGCATACTTGTTATCTTTTTGATGACGATGCAATACTTTAAAGTTACTTTTGCTTGCTTTTCTATATGCATCATCATGGCTGGAATGGAAGTCTTCTTCATCTTTCGATATAGCTAACAGCTAAAATTTTATGTCAATTTAAACTAAACACGATGCATGTTTATTATATTTAATTTAAATAAAATCTTTTCAACCCAACGTCCTGTCGGCAATACCTTGACAGTATTGATGTTTTGCGAGCCGAAGTCCTGTCCTCAGCCAGCCCGAGAAAACTGTATGCTCCGCATAAACCTCCGTCTACCGTTTCGCACAGAGAGGAGATTTATATCTATGATTCTATCAATAATATTTGGTTTTATCAATTATTAATATAATTCTTCTTTTATAAGCCAATTCTCTCCCACATGATGGGATGGGAGTCCCATCAGTTCCGTGTACAAAAACGACGAGAATCTTCGAAAAAAATAAAAAGCAACGTTCATCAAGTATGTATTAATTTATTAATGTATTCAAGGCGTATGCCACGTAAAGTTATTTCTTTGCATTTATCATTCATGCATAATAAATTGCTTGGAAAAAATAAATCATTATTATTTTACTTTTCAACAGTAAAACTTTTTATTACGAGGCTCTCGGAGAAGATGTTTGTATTCTGCACGTCATTGCGTTGAAATGATTCCATTAGATTATAATATGGTGCATGGTCATCCAATCCATCAAAGATGCACAATGTGCATAAATAGTATCTATTTCAGATAAGATGACATTATTGACATTTGCACCATCTTATATTCATTCAGTTTCGTTTTCTTTTCATAAACACCACACCAGCTCAAACCGACATTGATAGTCTGATAGTTAATAATAATAATTAATTTAATTTTATGAATGCAAATAGCTATTTACTATTACTGTTAACTCATTGCACAATGCAATCAAGAAGACAGGATTGAATGTACTCTGACCCTAGAACGGACCAATCATGATAGGTCAGCAGAGCAGGATTGGGAACCAAAAATGTATTTAAACAATATTTTATTAAACTCAAAGAAAATATGAAAATTATCATTCATTACAATACAATGACTACAGTTATTTAACAATAATTGGAAGGTAACACCATAAGACAAGCTTTTCCAGTCAACATTCATGCTACATAAACACATCATGACTATAGTTGTTGTATATAATTAATTATAGTGCACTGCAAAATTGAAGGCCTGCAAGATAATAATGTGCAGGATTATCTTTTAGTAAGTAAAATGAATGAATGAAAAAATGTGTAATTTAACTTTTATAGGCAATGCAGATCTAGTAGTATAAACATCCGCCCGTTTCAAGCCTATGGCTATGGCCAAGTTGAGGTTTTAAAACTGACATGTATGTACTGGCCAACATTAACATTGTCGATAAGATTAGTTTAATTAAACTTATAATAATATTAAGTGGGAATCACGGATGATGAATCGTTTTAGGGCTCAAGCTTTCGAAATTTTATTAATTTCTTCTTCTGGAGCAAAACAAGAGTTAATTAATTAAACTTAATCATCTCATGCAAGTCAGCTGGATTCCAGCTGTTTGATATTTCAATAATTTGATGATTCCAGCTGTTTTGAATTTCTTTTGATGATACAGCTAGAAGCTCTTCTGAATTGAATCGATATTAGCTGTCACTAATTTTGTCATGATCTGTAATAAATTATTATAACCTGGAGATTAAAATGTTTCATTAACATTGGCAGGAAGCAATACCCCACAACAGAGTAGCACATGGTTTGCAAAAACTGCAAGTGCAATGGAACAGTTTGGGAAACAAAGATAATCTTATTAACCTTATGCATACCCAATCATACTAATCAAATTATAAGATTGCTATTCATGTAGCCATTATTCAATCAACTGAGTCGAAACTTTTACGAGAATGTGAGGATATGATGGCAAATGGCAATGGCTAATAGCATTGTACATTATTCCAATGTTTATATCGGACCGTGTTTTCTTTGAATGATTTGAAAATGCATAGATCAGCAAGATAAAATCAAAAGTCATTTCTTTCTGTAATCTTCGAGTTACAAAGTTGCAATTCAAAAACATTTAATGGCCTGTTTAAAAATGAGCATATAGTATGTTGATATTTCAATGATGATTGGTAAGCCTGACAAAAACTAATGTATAGAACTACATAATATTTTGCAGTTATTCCTGGGGATGATATGCTTTACATTTTTGACCAATATTATTCAATAAAATGTGATATCTTGGATAGGAACAAATTTGAATTCATGTTAATCTTATAGGCAACGTTGTTGGTTCTCATTGAACACACGTGTAAATTTTACTCTGATCTGTTGGGAGACTGGTGTATTTAAAAGGCAAGATTCTTCATGAATTCTTTACAGTCGTGCTCCAGTTAGTCCACCAAGGATTTACAGGAGTGCAAGTGACGGAAATATTACTTTCAAAATTTAAAATTGAATATATTGGTTGAAAATTCCGGGAAATCTTCATTTTCACTTTCTTGTTGAAAGTCATTCAACATGAAGGCAGCCCTCTGCTTTGTCTCCCTTGCCATTTTGGGTAAACAATTTTTTGTCGTACACGTTTCCACATAAAAGCTGTAAAATTGTTTGAAAAGAGGTGTGATTTTTAATGCTACGTTTCTGCTAAATTGTAGCGGGAGTTATGGCTGCCCCATTTGCATGGGACCCCGACACAATCTACACGTACCAAGTTCAGGCTCGGTATGCTGCTGGAATGTTGGGACTTGATGGACCATCCGTTGACGATACTGAGACTGACCGTGCTATTGTAGAAATGACCTGGAATGTTGATATTTACCAGCACCAACCCAACCAAATTTTCCTTAATGTAAGTATTTAAATGCCTCATGTTCGCTCGAAACTTTAAACATAGACACTTTATCAGGAACTGGAAATAAAATGCGTCCAATGGTTTTTCTCATAGCCCCGCAACTTTAAGGCCATCATTACCAAGGAAAAGATCCATCCGCGTGAGGAACCAATTGCTTCCCAAAAGGAAGTTGCAATCCCAAAAAAGTACCAGGATCTCTTGGAGAAGGTCATGATTGTGAAACTCGACCCCAAGTCTGGAGTTCCCACCTCAATTGTGGTTCGAGCGGATCAACCGTTGTCCACAATTGAGAAGAACATCAAGAGAGCTCAAGTTCAAGCTTTCATTCTCAACCCTGGAACTTCCAAGTTGGTCGTCAAAGGAAATGTCAACCGTCAAACCAACTCTGTCCGCCCATCTGAACAAGATGATGACTCTGGTTTCTTCTACAAGGTCATGGAAGAGAGCATCCATGGAGAATGTCAAACTTATTACCAGGTGAGTCAAACTGGTCCATTCCAGTCTCTCTACCAAAATGAGGCCCAAGACATTCCAGTTCCAACAGGCCAGAGCAGTTCCTCGGAATCAAATGAGCAACAGTCGCAACCCCACAACCCACGCTTTCCTGGAATCCAAAAGCAACAACAACGTAAACAACCAGTATGGTGGCCCTCGCTGAAACAACAAAACCAAAACGAAGTTGATCAGGTAATTTCACATTTTATAGGTACTTCATAAAAAAGCAAAGAATGTAGTTAGAAGTGCGGTTAAAATTTTTATGACAATCTGTCCCTTTCTTCTTCTAGGATGGACAACAACAGCCCTGGCCTCAAGCCTTCCAACAATTCTGCGACGACAAGGATCAGGTCTACTCCATCCAAAAGACTGTCAATTTGACTGCTTGTAAGGACCGACCGGTCCTTGCTTCCATGATGCCCCCGGAACTTCGCGATTGCAGACCTGGAGACAACAGCTGTGGATCTCTTTGGAGCGTAAGATTCATATTTGTCGTCACTTGCAAAGATTATTAATTATACAATAGTATTGTTCCTGGACTGTAAAATCCTCCTCACATCTATTTTGAAACAGCATGTTGTCAACACCCGCTTCCTTGCCTGTGGTCAAAGCCGCAATGATTTCACGATTGTTGAAGTCAACCAAGAAGAACGTTTTGCCTATGGACTCCGAACAGCTCAAAACATTGATGGTTTTGCCATCAAGAACTTGACCCTTCAGCAAAAAGAAAGGACCAGCTCCAACTCAGCTGCCGATGAAATGAAAAAGCAAGGTCAACAGCAGTACGAGATCAAAAGTTTGGTCTTCGAATTCGACTTGAGAGATCAACAAAAGCAGTTGGGAGGTCTTCAGCAACCACAATGGCAACGGCAACAACAATCTTCTTCCCACGGCCGTAGAAGCCAACAATCCTCCTCTGACAGTAACAGTAACGAAGATCAAGGGACCCCACAAGGGTCAAACGGTCGCAGTAATAACTCTGAAACACTACACACTTAATTTGTACCTGTCCTTCCATTTTGAATGGCTTACGTATAACGTATTTATAATTTAAAAATTTACAGTCAAATTCCCACTCCAAAACCAAAAGCCAAGCCTTGAGAACCCACCCCTTCGACCACAATTGATTTCAGCTGTTGTTTCTGGTCAACAACTACAACAACGTGCTCTTGAACTTCTCCAAGAGGCAGCCCACAACATTCTGGATCCCCGCAAGTCCATCCCTGAAGGAGAGACCATTGCTCTTCAGTCCGTCTTGGCAAAAACTTTGCGCTACATGACCACAAAACAACAAATTGAACTTTACGAGCTGGCTCTTCAAAAGTAAGTACTTTGACGACTTTTTCAATTCATATTATGTAGGAATACAACTGGTGTTGAAAGCAAAAGTAAATACTTGAATTTGTGTGGTCTTAGGAATCAACATGACCAAGAATTGCAACTCACCATTGAGAACATGCTTTGCGATGCCATGGCCGCTTCCGGAACTAATCCATCACTAGTGTCCATGATGAAGCTCATCGAGGATGAGAAACTCACAGATACCAAGGCTGCTCAACTTGTGATGACTTTTGGTCATTACGCTCGCCACCCAACCAAAGAATTTTTCAAACGATTCCAAGTAAGTGAAAAATAGCCCGTTCATGCCGTAAAAGTTTAAAAACTAATAAGGGAGTTGGTCTTCTGAATTTCAGGATTTCATCAACAGTCCTCATGTTCAAAAAAATAACGACATCAGGACGACCGGTCTTCTGGTTTTGAGTACTCTCTACAACCAAGCTTGTGTAAATGCTCGAACTAAGCAATCTAGCTTCTCTTATGCCCTTTACGGACCATTCTGCGAGCCTGAAGACACTGACGAATTTGTCGATCAGGCAATCAAGCAACTTCAAAAGGCTTTGAGCAAGAAGGACAAGGAATTCCGCAGGCAGGGAAGCAGCAAGGCACATGAAATCTCTCTCCAACTTGCCGTCTTGGCAAATGTTGGTAACCCGAAAATGATCAAGGTTGTCCAGCAAATCTTGGACGATTCCAATGATGTCCAACAAAAGTCCAAGGCCATTTTTGCTCTCAAGTACCTTATCCGGTCTCACGAAGAAAACAATCCAATTCAAAAGCACAATGGCAACGTTGACACTGATCAAAACCAAAATGAAGTCGACCGAGTCGAAAGGTAATAAAGACTAACGGCCGGGTTTTTACAAGATCTGGAAAATTGTACTGCGATGCGATATAAAACGTAAGTAATTGTATCCACTTTCAGTGACCCCATCACCGATGACCTTGTCGAGAAGAAGGTTCTTCCTCTCCTTGTATCTGTGTCTTTGGACAAATCCGAGCATCCAACTGTCCGAATTGCCGCCATTCAAATGTTGGTCTACTGTACTTACAGGTCTGTTCACATTGTAATCTATTAGTATACAATTGAATGAGACGACATTAGGTTGGTAGTTACCTGTTACCTATGTCCTTGGCGCCATCTATAATATACATGAATGAGAAAAAACACCAAGCTTGCAATTATTTAAAACTACTTTTATTTTTTGAAATTCTGGATGGAAATAGCGATGTTACTGTTTGGCAACAACTGGCCATGAGTACCTGGTTCTCTGTTAGCCAAGAAGTTCACAACTTCATTTATACTACCATTACCAACCTTGCTGATTTGGAAGTCGCCCCAACTCGTCTTCACAAGAAAATGCAAGTGATAATAATGATGAGCTTAATATATCTTTTCATTAGTAATTTTAGAGTGCTTGTGTGACAAGCGAAATTATATAAAATACTTGATGCAACAACAATAGGATTGTCAAGGCACGCGCTGTCCAACCCCTGCTTAGACCTGTGGATAATGAAAATGCTGCCAGGTCTTCCAACTTTTTTGCCTCTGGCAATGCTCAACATTTGAACTCTCAATTCTTCCGTCAACTCTCCTGGATCGGATCCCGTGACTCATCTTTGCCGACTAGCATCTACTTCAGAAACTTCCTTGCCTTTGGATCTGAAGCCGCGAGTGTAAACCCAATGGAATTTTCTGCTCACTTCCGTACCTTCCAACAAGTCGTTGAAAAGATTGCTGAGAACTTTGGAAGTAGTAGCTCCGAAGAATCTGGAGAGAAGAATCCAAGTATGAAAAAGGTGAGCCACAACGAAATAGGTTCTCAATTTTGTCCTAGATAATTCATATAAGATTTAAGAAGCTAGAGTCAACGAGTCAAAGGTTCATATCATATTATGGATTTGTGTCTATTTATAAAACAGATTTTGGAAAACGTCTTGACCCGTGAGATGAAGGAAGACCCTCAAGGTTCCGTCTACATCAACATCCGTAACGGTATGCAACGTATGTGGCAACTGGAAAATCTTGAAGAATACCTTAACTGGAAGAGTCTTACCAACTTTGTTTCCCTCCGCCGTGGAATCCCATTCAACTACCAAAAGACCATCCAACTTGCTCACCAAACTATGGAAATGCCAACAATTCTTGGTCTTCCCATGAGCTTTAAGCTCCGTGTCCCAGCCATGGTCTCTATTCGTGGAAAGGCTAGGCTAAATGCTGGTCGTAATGATGTCCAGTTCCAATCTCAGGTCGATTTCGTGTAAGTCTCCTCTTAGGAAGTAACTAATACGCAGCAAATTATTTTATGCACAACAATTTAATGATTTTTATTATCTAGCGCTGGATACAAACGTCACGCCAAGGTTTCTTTGAAAATCCCATACATTCAACGAAAGATTGAGAGCGGTATCCAGAGTCATTTCGTTGCCCAAGTTCCATTCAGGTTTACTTTCCGCCAACGATCCGATGAGCCAATCGTCTTTGCAATTACCCCAACTCTTGACATCAACGGAACTCGTGCTACTGGCAAAATTGAGTTGGCTACCTTCCACAGGCAACCATATGTGGCAATCATCAATGATGAGCTCTACCCCACTGCTCACAATAAGGGTGGTCAAATGACCGTCATTCATACCATTGACCCTCTGACCACCAAGGAAAGACATCAAAATGTGCTTGGTTTCTCTGTCAGCTGTAGAAAAGAAACCGACTACAGACAAGAAGAGGAAACCCCCGAGGGATGGGCGGAACATTTGTCCTACTTTGAAGATGCCGAGACTTTTGCCCACCTTGGTTCTTTTGGTGGACCTGAAGCCAAGTACGCCAGTCGCAAGGTTATTTTGAACGTTGATGAATCTCAATCCAAGACTCTTATATTCTTGGTTGCTGCAAAGCGTGGATCTGGATCACTTGATCAAAGCTACGATACCGATGTGTCTTCTTCATCCTCCTCTTCATCCTCTACATCCGAGTCAAACGAGTCAAACAGCGCTGATACAAGCGAAGAACCCAAAAACCGACAAGCTCGTCAAAACAACCAAAACCAACAGGATTCCTCCTCATCCTCCTCGTCCTCTTCATCTTCATCATCATCCGAATCAAACTCGGCGTCTGACTCTAATGAAGATAATAATGAAGTCAATAGTAAGTGTGAAACTGTAATCAGCTACTTGCAAAACGTGAGTTTTGCACATTCCCCCCCCCCCCC
>JAHZMZ010002463.1:0-17688 GCA_027743805.1 Lepidocyrtoides sp. E14 | reverse complement strand
CATTCCCCCCCCCCCCACCTTTATTGCACGAAAACTTTGATTTTTTTTTGCAGAGGGACGACTCTTGGTGTTTGCTGTGTTGGCCAAAAAGGTAGAAATCCCACCTGTGCCCCGAACTGGTGGTTTGGTTAATCTTTTGAAGCCTGAATATCCCAACTTGAAACAAATCATTCTTCAACTGGCCAAGCGTAGCAACCGTTTCTTCCTGCGTTACGCTCAAGGTGCTGCTGCTGAGGAAGTTGCTCGCAATCTCCCAGTGGATGACTCCAAGTCTGTTGGACAGCTTGCCGCTGCCATCATTGATCCTGACTACCAAGGCCAGCAAACTGAATTCTGTTCTGCAGTCAGTGCCAAGATCCAATACCCAGAACATGCTCATCCCAAGCTTCTTGTGGCTCTCCGTGAGGCTTTGCTCAGCAACGAACTCAACGTTCAAGTTCAGGGTCGCGCTCAATTTGCTCACACTTGCAAGAGTGAAGATTTGAGACAAACAGAGATCACCATGAATGGCCAACTCCAACGTGGACAAAACATGACTGAATATGCCCACTCCAGGTCCCAAGAGGCACAACAATGTCTAGAAGACGAAAACCAAGGATTTTCAGTATCAGACGACTGTTTGACTGTTGCTATTGAGCAAGCTGCTGCCCTCAACCGAGCTCGTTTGAGCCTTCGAGTATGACATATTATTTTCTCTATTTGTAGAAGTTTTCTTTTCTTTGTAGGTTTTTAATTTTTTCCTTAAAATCACTTTCTCAGTGGACCGACAATCTTCCTCAAGCCCTCCAACAAGCCGTATACGACACCCGCGATATGGTCAAGGCCGCTTACCAACCTCATGTTTACCACAATCTGAAGAAAGCCTCTTTCTCTATTTTCCTGCTCAAAAGACTTTCAATAAACTTTTCAGCATTGCAAAATCAAATCTCCACTGCTTTTGTTACGTTTTTACTTCATGCATAATGTAAATGTAGTTACATTTTACTTATAAGGAGGACATTGTGATATCAACTTTGTTGTATAATGAATTCAACTTCTTTAATCATACAACATAAAATGGCATAAAATACACTACTTTAACGAAATATTAATAATTGAAACATCGTCGTAAGGTTTGTCCGTTTTCTGATTGGTCTTCACCATTGATATATTTTGTACTGTCTCCATACCTCTTGATACTCTTCCAAATACGGTATGCTTATTGTCTAGCCATGGCGTAGGAATCACGGTAATAAAAAACTGACTTCCGTTTGTATCCGCACCTACACCAAAAGAATAACACATTAACGATAAGTGATACAGTAAGTGGCAACAGAAAAACATTCTAAACTAAGCATAAGTAGCCATGCTTCGAACAGTAAAAATTATTATTACTATTACCTGCATTTGCCATGCTCACAGTGTAGGGCCGGTCATGACGTAGCGAAGGATTGAACTCATCCTCGAATTCTCCTCCCCAAATTGATTCTCCGCCCGTTCCAACACCTAAATGTCACAACAAAACACAATGTCTTTTTTTAAAAATGCTAATCTAATAACAAAATAAAAATATGACCGAACGTTCAGAACTTAAGCATGCATGAATATACATATCTATCTACCCATTACTTACCAGTAGGATCACCTGTCTGAATCATGAACCCTTTTATGACTCGGTGAAAAATATGTCCATTGTAATAGCCGTTTTTCGCATGAACACAAAAGTTTTCCACTGTTTTTGGACACTCTTTGCCAAACAGCTTTATTTGGATGTCTCCTTTGGTCGTATGCATTACTGCACTGTCGTAGATTTTTTGTCCCACTAATTGGATAAACACAGTCATAATTATAAACATAGGCATATACATTTCTAGAAATTGCATTTAGCAAACAGTTCCGCATCTTCAAATTACCAGTTGCATCCGTAGCTGCAATAATATCTTCTTTGCTAGGCTTTTCGTTAAATACATCCCTATCTAATTCTTTGACTGCTGACTGATCATCAGCGTCTCTTCGTGTGAACATGTAAAATCTATTCTTCTTGAAAGCTGTGCAAAATAATGTTGGGTCTGTTTGGATTGAGTCGAGAGTCGGATTTTCAGCGGCCTCCATCTCTACAGTTGGTGCAGCTTGAGTTAATTTTTTCGGTTTTCCTTGGAACATTGCCAAGTTTAATATTCGAAGATTTTCAGGTTTTCCAATTACTGTCGCCAACTTGTTTGTGACAATGTTCACCACTTTTACACCCACTACTGTCGGATATAGCAAAAAGTTGGAAGTCTCGTCAAAAACCAGGCTCATATAACGCAAACTCTCTTGGGTTTTTTCAAGCTCTCGTTCCACAGCCATTCTTCTGCCAAATTCCATTGGCGGTATTAACTGTGACTTTTGCTGCAATTCAGTTATGCTTTGGAGAGACTCGTCAAAAATTCTCATCAGTTTGCCAGTCAAAAATTTAAAAATATAAATCTGCAGAAAAAACATAATTTTAACATGACCATGGGGTTAACGATTTCAAAACATTAGTTAAAAATTAAAACTTTACAAAAATATTTACTTTTCGATTTGCTCCAGCTGCGGCAAACAGTTGTCCATTTGGGCTAATTGTAAGGGATAAAACATTTATGCTGTCTTTAACAAAGAGAAACAAGTCAGTGTCTAATTTTGAGTCAAACTGAACGTTTTTTGGGAACTCAAAATCAAATTTGGACCCAGTCCAGTACTCAATCATGCCTTTGGTGTCCACTGACATGATGGCTTCATATACAGAATTATATCTTATCAAAGTTACTGGGTGCGTTCTGTGAATATTTGTCAGTATTTTCAAAGGAACGCTGCCCTCCTGTTGGGCTGAGTAAATACATATTTCTGGTTTCGAAGCCGGCGCTCTAGTGTAAATGATTGTAAAAAAAACTTTTAGTTAAATACATATTTTAGGTAAAAAGTGAATTAGTTTTTGCTTTTCTCCCTCACATTGCCAACGTAGCCACTGCTCCATCATGTCCACTGGACGTCGATGAATGAATCCATTCACAAGTTTGAGGTACATAGTCCAATTTAATCATATTTATCATATCTACAAAAAGCACAAAAAAGTTTATAAACATTTTTCCCAGTATAAATCAGGTCAAAACAACTCACAATTCACATACCAAAATTGACAACATCAAACACTTTGATACTCTGATCATTTGATATGGTACAGTACAGGGTTCCCATTGCATTTACAGCAACGTCTTGTATGTTTCCCAAATGACTTCTAAAATGCTTGACAAATTCTATGCCCAGCTCCATCTTCTTCCAAAACTTGACGTGTCCATCCACACTTGCAGTTATCACAAAGTCGGTCCTTTTGTTTGAAATATATAAACATTAGATTTTCGCGAATAATATGTGCGATATTTTTCCTTTACAAGCAGAAATTACATGTTATATCACGGGTCTTACTTTGTCACAGACACGAACGCAATGAAGTCCCTGTGCATGTAGCTTTTCTCGTAGTACTCTGCACACGGTAGGTTGGCGAGATAAACATCCTCCAATGGCAAAACTAATAAAAGCAAGTTAAAACATTAGCAGCAATTACTACTTCAAACTACAATGTTTTGATCAATGATGATAACCCACTTAATTAACGTAGGTATATAACACTACCTCTTCTTCTTTTCTTAATGGCAGTTAAAGAGGACGCATCATCTTCTTGAACCGTTGATCCACCTCCACTAGGGGCAGGCATAGGTCCTATTTCCTCTTCCGAGTCACTGCTGCTGCTAGAAGACGACGGAGATGAACTTTTTTCTTGCAGAGTTCTTCTCTTTCTGCTCGCTTCGTCTTTCTGTCCCCTTTGTTTCTCCTGTTCGCCATCATCACTGTCACTACTGCTGCTATGCTTATGCTTCGGCATTTCGATAACAATTACAATGACTGCTGATAAGTGTGAAACAGGACCAAAACTTAAAGGTAGGACTGGTTTTGGCGGTTTTCGTATTTAGATCAAACAAACTATTATTTATCCAGTTTCAAAATGCAGTTATTTAGCACAAACACTGTATTGATAACATCAAATCGATATTTCCGTAATTCGGCAAAAACCCACCCTGACTACCCAATACTAATACGACTGATTACTGATTAACAACAACTGAATGATGGAAACAGTATGTCACCGTCAGAATTCAATACGTGTAAAATGTAAGTAGCGAAATTGAATACAGATGGTTCAAATTGCTGGTTTCCGCTCATCTGCTGTTTGTCAACATTAATCTGAGACGGGGCATCTTGAAATGTAGGTATGCATTGGATTTATTTGGCCAACCTTCATCCCTCGTCCAACGAAAACATACTGATTCCTAGCTATGTATTTACTATCATACCGCACGTGCAGTATTATTATCTAACCAGCAACCCGTGCAGGCTATGTAGAAGCCTGAGTTCTAGCCGCTATTTTTAGTAAATTGTCATCCATCATGAAACTTCACTACAAAGTACTAACTAGAGATGGCAAAAACCGCGGTTTTTAAGTAGAAAAAGCGAGTGAGTGGTCAGGGTTATAACGGTTTTTAATGGCTTGAAATGCCTGTGGTTATTAACGGTGTTTAATGGTTTTTAATGGGTTTTTGGGGTAAATTAAGATTCCCGCCTTCATATATATACTCAATGGCTTATTATTATGGTATGTATGTTTAGTTTTTGACCACATGACCGTTAAAAACCACCTTCAGAGGATAGCACGTGCCCCCATTAAAAACCGGTCAAAATTCTTTTAACCAGATCGCGATTTGAAAGGCTGCCATCTCTGGTACTAACCATCAAATAAATTTTTGAACTAAAAAAAAATATTTTCCTGTCTTTACATTAATTACACATTACACATGCATCCGATGTAGTGTAGTATGTTAATGTTGATGAATGAGCGCGGCAACAACATCAGTCAGCAGCTGCTTCGTCAATCAACATGCATTGCATGCATTGGTATTTTCATCATCAGCCAGATTACATCATACACACATTACTACCATAATAAACGAAAAACAGTCAAATATTTCAAAAACTGTTAAAGTTAGAAAGCTGATTTTCCGCGCCGAGTTAGATAAGGTGGTTCCTAATGTATTGTGCAAGTTTAATAAAAATTGGTGGAAGCGTCTAGGAGAAGATAGTAAGACAACTCCCCAAGATAAGACAATTATAGTATTACATTGAATACATATTATCTCTATACTCTATAATTAATACAGAGCACCGCCACCTCATTCATATTATGTATATCCGTACTTACTGAACAGATGACAAGCTTGTATTCTGTGCTTACACATTCGATCATAAGTTCCATTTAATTAAATCATAATTATCTGCGGAAAATGGTCATTTTAATAAAAATTGTTGCTTTCAACTGCAATAATTATTAAAAAATTACGGGATAAAGTCGGGACTCGGGAGTCGGGAGAATCTTCAAATAGTTGTCCACAGGAAAGGTTGGAAAGTGTGTAACTGTGTGTAAAGCGGATTTCTGTTAAATAAATAAATAATAAATTGAAAATTAATGGTTAAGTAATAGCTGCAAACAAGAATAGGAGTAGGAACTTCGTTGTTCTCGAAAATCGGGTTTTACGTTATACTAAGCGTGTGGTGAATAAACTGTTATGAAATGCCACTGTGAGTAAACTATAACTGATAGTGATAACCTTTAACTGACAGCAGCAGGCATAACTTGTTGTAAGTGACCAGTAAGAGCATTTTGTCAGTTTAATTCTACTAACGTACAAATAAGTAACATTAAACAACTAAAATGTATTCACTAACAAACTATAATACACACGTCATTTATGTCTCAATTCTCAATAATAGTTATAAATTAACTGAGCACAAATTGTACACTATTTAAATAATATTGCTAGTATTCGTCTCTATCTTCAATCATCATTCAATCAATTTGTTTTTACTGGTGCCATTCTTCTCTAACACCTATTATGTAGAGTAGTTTCCAGTTTCCTAATTAATTGCCTGTTTTAAGGACGTTGGTAGTAGTGAGTAGTGCTGATTTTTTTCTATTTTGTAACGCAAACTTTTTGGGAACGGAATAACCTTGGTCTTATATCTTATTACTTATAGCCCTTTGACCTTGAAGCTTAGTTAAGTACTGCAAACTAATTTTGGAATTGCGCTTATGGATGGATGCACACTAGCAAATTAGTACTATTTCAGCACTGTGTGTGTAAAGGTTCACAGTTTGAATTGACATTTAAAAATGGATTTGGGAATGCAGCAGCAACTATCTGCGGTGGAAGCGTCTAGTAGTGCTGGAAGTGGTGGTTTGCAAACTAATAGTTCGACGGGTGTAGTCAATGCCCAGGGAGTTCCACAAATGGGTGAACAGAATCAAGTTCCACTTTCCCAAATGCTTGCGGCGGCAATGAGCAATGCGGCAAGCACGAGTAGCAAAGCGAGTGCTTCAGCTGCTACTCCATCATGGCGATTGGAATTGATGATGGAAAAGTTGCGCCAAAAGCGTGCTGTTTTGAAACCTCTGCACGAAACTGCAAAAAATCTCCGGCAGGCGTTGATGGAACGGCGCTGTATACTTGATACCAGTGACAAGCTCCATCTCCAAAAGTGCTTGGACACTTTACAGCAATCAATTAAGGTCAATTCGTTGTCCAGTATGGTGGAACGCTTGGACATGGTTAGTCGACAACTTGGTTTAAAGTTGTCGCCAGGTGCCAACGAGCAGGAGTGGTTTATCAGCTCGGATATGTTTTATTTGGAAGTGCTGATAGATGCCACTGGAGTTGTTAGAGATATGAATATTCATCATGAAGGAAAAGCAGAACAATTGGTATGTAGCATTTAATATTGTAAATTAAATCAAACATGATATGCCGTGTATCTAGTTTTCTGCCAGTATCAAACTCATATTTTTTCACCAATTAATTTTTTTTAGCAATGTCCTGACCTAATTAAATCCTTGGAAGTTCAAGATTTCAAAGATTTTGCAGCCCATCTACAGGGTCTAATATCAATCTACAATTTAAATGCTGACAAAAACATCAAATCAAAAGCGTTCATTGCGTTGCAGGCCATGGAAGCCGATCTTGCGCTAATGGCTTCGACGTATTCACATGAGACAAAAGCTGATCAAATGATTATGAAACACCTTCTTGGCCATTTTCAACCCCGTCGAGGTGGTCATCCTGTGAAGCTTACTTACTATATAAGCCCGTATGAATTTTTTGACAAAGAAACAAAATCCTGTATTCCCAATGATATTAATGAAATCGTTAAACGACAAATTGGAACATCGGCCACTGCGAGCATCCAAGGAAGTCCTGGCATAAGTCGGAAATTACAGATGAGTACAAATGTTACGGTATACCGGAATCCGGAAGGAAAGGCGTAAGAATTTTAATTTTTTTCATGTATTAAATATATTGTATTATTACCGATTTGGACAGTTAGTAAACAATAACATCAATGATTATTATGCACAATGTTTGTAGTATACCAAGACATGGAACTCTGAATACAACAAACAGTACGGCTCTTCCTGCATGTTTTGTGCTGAAGCTCGGAAACCCAATCCCGATTTTCAAAGGGTTACTGAATTCAATTAAAGCTGTTACGGGAATTGAGAACACTGCTTCTAGTGAGCCCCAACCAATTCTCAATCTTATTACGCAAATTTTATCAGATAACCAGTTGGATTGTTCTGACGAGAAGGGCTTGTTTGTGGTAAGTTTCAAAAACGACTTTAGTTATTTTGTTGGTAATCCAAAATCATGGAATATTTTCCTGTTAAACTGACTTATTTTTACATAGACTTTGCCAGACCAACATCATTGCTATTTCATGACGGAAACACCAGGGTTAGAAGGAGTTCTAGTTTCATCCATCTCCTTCACACTGGCAAGCCAACTTCCGCAATTGATTGTTATTCTTCGTCAACAGTTGATGTTCAATACCCTTGTTGGTAGTTGTGTGAGGCTATGCAGCAAACCAGGTAGGTTCATTTTTATAACTGAAAGACATGGTAATGTCTTTTGAATTAAGTACGTTTTTCAGCTGACAAGCAATGTTTTTGGTTTGCGCAGAGAATGGAAGCATTGTTTTTGAACTGTCAGCATTATCTCATCACAAATTATCCGTCTCATTTCAACATCCACTCGACGATTCTTTGGTAACTCTGGAATTCGACATACGAGATGTCATGCTCCCTCTCTGTCATGTACATGCATTGTACTCAACGACACCTGACATGATTCCAACATTAGAAGAGCATGCATGTACCGTTGTACGAAGAAGTATGTCGATCCCTGTCACTGTAAGAGCAGTTATTAGGCGATGGCAGAGCATGAAAGTAAAATCTGACATCCCGAAACCAGACTCACTGATCCCTGCGCCAAGTGCCAGTAACAACGGCTCTATTAATCCTTTGTTGCCAGTCTCGGCGCCCAGTTGTGGCTTAGAATCCCAGCAAACGCAACAGTCATCCTTTAAACAATGCATGAACTATAATGCCCCGGCTCAGACTATTGACTTTATTTCTTACATGACAAATCCTATATTTGCATCTCTTACTCAAAACTTTCAATCCACCAAGAATGGCCAAGGGCAGCTTACTTCAGGAGTGTTGCCAGGATCCAGTGTACTCCAAGGATTGTTGGATCAAAATAATCCAGCAAAACGGCGGAAACGCAACAAAACTAGTACTGAAGTACAGAAAAGTCCTATACGACTAAAGAGCCCGATTCGTCCGGAAGACTTACAAGGTGGGGTACCTACTCCTGGTTGGATGTCAGACTTGGGATTGGAGCAAGACGGTCGATGGAACATTGACATAACGCCAGTAGGTAACTCTGTTGTTGCTGAAGAGCTCAAACGCAAGTTTCCTGTCAAAAGAAGTGTGTCTCTAGATTCAAACGTAGAGTCAGATGACAGAATGCCAAGTTTGAGCATTACTCCAGTTAATTCTGGGGTTGGAACATCATCCACTGTGAACTCTTTGTTGGCGTCCATCCGACCTGGAATAGAAATTATTCCATTACCCAATCCCCAGAATCCACCAAACATTCCCAATTCAATTACTGTTACTCCAATTCTTCCAAATTCCACTGACTTGAAGAAAATAAAGAAACGACCAGACGACTCCATTGAGAAAAAGAAAGTTAAAAGGCTTGACGTGAAACACGTCAATAAATTACAGCAACAAGGTGGCAAGCCAAGTGTTTCCACAATGAAATCTGTGTCCACCCTACCAAAACCGAAAAAACTTACAAAACCGTCGCTAGACATCACAAAGAAAATGGATCCAAAGATGGAGAAAGATAAATCTTTGGTAATCTATCAACCTCCCAAGACACAAGCAGCCACACAGGCAGTTACAGCTGCACTTGCAGCCGCAAATAAAACTGCTGCGCCCAAGAAGGGTAGTTTGGACAGTGTAATAAACAAGTTGAAACTACAATCGGCAGCAGCAGCTGATGGAGACAGTACAGTCAAGAAATCTGAGCAGATGAGCACAAAGGATTTGCTAAAGGCCAGTTCCAGCATAACAGATATCATTCAGAAGAATCAGTCGAAATCAATGAACGAATACAGTGTTAAATCTAGCTCTGGTCTTGTTCCTGGAGGGGGTCTAAAGCTCACAATTAATAAGTCTCTCACTGCCCCAAAGTTTGATATGAAAAAGAAAACAGTGTTGAAACGTCCTTTGGGTCAGAAACCCAAACCACTTTCAACTCCGCTAAAGGATCACCCAAAGAGTCCTTTGTTAAAGAAAGAGGATATGAACAAAATAACGGACACGAGAAAACTGTATATGCCGAGTTTGGAGCCTGGATCTTTATTCAAGGATAGTCCAAAGTTTGACCTGAAAAACTTTCAAATTCCCAAGAAATCGAAGCCCATTGAGAAAGTGGACACACCTCCTCCCCCTCCCCTTATGCAACCCATTTCGATGGTAGAAAAAGTAAATACTGAGCTAACTGTCGAAGCTATTAATCCTCCACAGGCACTGATTTCTACAACGCAACCACCAGCAGCACCACCAAGACAACCTACACCACAACCTGTAGTGCCCGTTGTGGCACCTGTACCACCGATTGTTAGTGCCCCATCAGTTCCTCCTCTACAACCGTTGGTAATTCCTCCCATCTCAGCACCAGTTACACAAAGTGTACCATCCACCACTGAAGCGGCTGGAAATTCAAAAAGTGAGGACATTAAACCTATTGAATCTCTGCCGGTAGAGATACCCACACTACCTCCCCCTCCACAGCTTTTACCCTTGATCCTGCCAATGAAAGAAACCATCATTTCTCCTGAATCCCCTGAACCAATGGATACTTCAGAGTCCATTGCAACTCCACAAAATATTCCTACAACCCCACCTACCACTGCTGAAGAAACAACGCAGGAAAAACCGCCTGATAGTGAGCCAACAACGGCTCCTCCACGCTCCACTACTCCAGCTCCACCGCCAAGATCAATTACACCCGCTCCACCACGATCTACCACACCTGCCCCAGTAGTTGCTCCTGCCAATACTAGTTTAGCACCGACATCACAGCCACCACCAACATCATCTGTTGAAAGTAGCTCTACTTCAGCGGAAGACCTTCAACCAGTAGCGACTCTTCCTCCTCCAACAATGTCCGAGTCCAGCCCAGTGGTTTCGATGCACTGCATTGTCAAATCACCAGCTCCAAACTCGCCTATGCTTTTACGTAGCCCAGCTTTGATTGTTCAAAGCCCACATACTCCATTCACGATTGATGATGATTTAATGGACGAAGCGTTGATTGGGGGCGCACCAAGCAATCCCGACAAAACATCCTAACTTACAGCAAGTCTCGGGCTATTGTATAGTTTTCATGTTTCATATTATTATTTATTAGGGGAGCAGTAAGTTATTATTTTGGGATCTTTGATTTTTATAATTATTACACATTAATTTTGACAAAAAACAACTTTCCGCATGTATAGATATTATTAAGTATAACAGCTTAGAGCGAAAATAAAATGAAAAATACAATAATTTTATATTAACATTTCAGTCATTGCATATATCATACAAATTGTACATACAGTTTACGTTACTGGTACACCCACTTTTCAAATTCTGAAAGAGGTGTCGTCTATCCCTCACAAATGAAGTGATATTCTTTACCGCATGTTTCAATGTCCCATTTGAAATCATGATTCTTACTCATGAGAACACAGCCGCATCCTGGACACGGTCTTTGTGTAGTTGTAGTTGGGGGCTCAGTGACACACGGGGGTAGTGTTGTAGGTGGCTCACATGGCGCGGGGCTGGTACAACTGACAATAGGGTCAGGGCAATTCACATCAGGTGCTGGACAATCCAGTTGAGGTGATGAACAGGAAGTAATGATTCCAGGGCAGTTCACCACCTACGACAGAAAGAAAATTTAATCAGTGGACAAAAGGTATAATATATGGTCACGCACGCACGCACGCACGGGTCGGGTAGAATCCACCACAAATACTTTGAATGAAGAGAGACTTACTGGCGGCGAACATTGGACAACGGGTGCTGAGCATACAACGTCTGGTTCCGGACAATCAACCTAAAAATTTTTTAAAAACTAGTATAAAAAAGAGTTTATCTTTGGGCCAGTAAAATCCAAATGATAAACAAAGAATTACCGTTGGTGTCGGGCAATAAATAACAGGCTTTGGGCACGTTACAATAGCCTCTGGGCAAACGGTGGTTTCAGGCTCACAATAAATTAAAGGCGGTGGGCAAATAATTGCCGGACTCTGACACACCTACTCAAACCAAAACAATCATATTAGGTAGTATGATAATGATAACCCATTATTAAAACTGCCAAATAGTTATTTTATACCTCAGGGGGTGGACACTTGAAACTTGGTTCGCATACAGTGACTGGATCTGGACAAATAGTTTCGTTTTTGCTATTCGTTGTGCATGGCAAAATTTGCGTAGTGCAGTTGTCGTTTCTGAAGGAAGGTATGCATTTGGGTCTCAGAGTTGTGCAAGGAGGGGGAGTTGTCACCTATATTTTGATTAGGTAAAAATACGATAGGACCCTATATAGGTATTGTATCATTATCATTGTCATTGTATCATTTTCATGTATAGTCTAATATAGTTACCTCGCATGGTGGTTGGACAGTTTTACCTAAAGATAGTGTTTTGATGACATATAATCAAATAATTATTATTATTACTAATAAATCGCAAGCTTACTTTCACTTCATGTACTTACACGGTGGACGAGTTGTTGTGCAATTAGGAGTAACTACTTCGCACGGAGCTCGAATCGCCTGCAAAAGTCAATTTAGCATTTTATTTGAAAGATTTTAAAGAGGTGTTAATTATAGATGAATATGTTGTTCATTTTAACCTGGCATGGGTCAGTTGTGACTCTACAAGGCTTTGGCGTTGCAGTGCATTTTGGAGGCACTACAGTACAATTCTCACATTTCGCTGAACAAGGTGGCCTCGTAATGGAACAGTCACTTTGATTTTTTACGGTGCAAGGTGGAGTGATTGTTCTGTGCAAATTAAATTATATACAATTAGCTAAACTAGTCGAAGTGTAATCTTGTAATCTTGCAGTCCTCTCAAAAATTCCATTTGTTACGTACTCGCATTCTGGCATGGTCACATTACATTGAACGGGCTCACATTCCGGTGGCGTATACTTTCCACGTCTACACTTCATGCCATTCTCTGATTTCCCCATATCCAGCCACGGGTACATCACAGAAGTAACAGAATTCCCCCCAACTCGTGCTTCCTCCATCTCTATATCTGCCTCTCTTCGTCTTCTAACCACTACCCCGTTACGAAAGTTTTTGAAAGACATAGGATGGGACCCATCACCAGTTGACCAAAACACCGAAATGTCACCATGATCGTTGAATGACTTTTCCCCAGCTGTCCAAATCCCCGAGATTTCTACAGTTTACATTTTACACAGAAAGGTCATCCAAGTTCAATGTACATTTTTTATAGTTGTTGTGATACATAGACGAAATTCCTGTTTTCAAATTTTTACACACCCAAAGAGTCTAAATACGACTGCAGTTCGCCAACTTCGCTCGCAGTTTCCAATACAAGTAAGTGAAAGTGCTTTCCTGTCAAATCCGTAAGATTTTGACAGATTCTTCGTCCTGTTGTCGCGTCGGCCTATTGTAAATATTTAATACTAGATGCACAAAAAGGTAAATTTTAAATTATGAAGTTTATAATAAAATTGTTACCGCGTAAGTGCTGATGAAGTAGTCAGACTCTGACCCGAAATAAAGAGGGCGGAGATCTAGGTATATAAAAAATAAATGGATGCTATCTCAAAAAATTACGATAAAATATACATGGGAAATGATTGTAAATTAGCACTCTTTCCTACCGGCATGAACATCCATTAGTGGAACTGGGGTAAAGTGAGTTTCTTCTCTCCGAGTTCCGTTTACCTCTTCCTCGGCTTCAAAGATCACATTTTCTCTTATGGTCGATGCTTGTACCTGACAGCATGGTAAAATGGTTGCCAAAAAGTACAGGATCACGATGAGTAGATAGATGCGCTTTTCTGGATGTCCCATTTTTTTGCTTTGGAAAGCACAAAGTGTTTTACTACTACAACTACAGTGCAATCGTTGGCTAGTAGTAGTGCTCGGTATGAATGCTAGAGAACTTTTTACAAAGAGTGAAAGTGACTAACTTTTGGACAAATCATCTCCTTTATATAGGACCCCTTCTCGCAACTGTAATCATTTGATTTATAATGCAATTAGAATATAACGTATTTATCCGAATATTTCACGAAACATTGTATTTCTAGCAATTGTCGGAGGCGATCTTAGTATCACCCGGCTGCTCTTGCTCGAGGTCGTGAGAGTGATAGTTTAAACGTTTTCGGTGCAGATTTCGTGGTAACGTGTCATCAATTTGTGAATAAATTGACATGCATAATGCTGTAGTTCATGGCTGGCATGTGGTACTTGGTACGCAACCAAGTTATGACAGTCTTTGACTATAAGTAAATATCAAAATGATTGACAAAAAATTTTAATCTTAAAAATACGGATCGAAATCGTAAACGGAAATTCATAACACAAAAGTTTCTTCCGACAAGCCATGATTGAGCCACAATCGATAAAGAGATAATTCCATACCCACGGTCAAATATACAGAAGCAAATAAATAAATGCTGGATAATCAATCAACAGCTTTGGTTTGCGAATTGTTCAAAGACACTAAATACGGTGTTTATTAAAATACCACTGTTGCATATCTTGTGTATAATCATTCACCTACTTTTTTCAGCAAAAATTGCATAATGACCTCGTTTTGATGTGTTTGTTTGAACATAGCCTATTTAAATGAGCGATATTTACTTACGTTCAGACAGGCTTATCAATGAGTATTTGTACAGTTTGCAAACTCTTTATCCATTCCGTGTCGCCTGACTTATCATTCTTTGACAATAACCTAAGTTTTCAAATGTGCGGTGTGTACAATAAAAACTCGTCATAAACAACGTTTGCGTGTGCGCAAATATGTTGCAAAAAAATCGCATACGTTTAAGATTTCAACATTAAAGCTGAAACAAGCTCAATGTAAGGGGAAATTGTTGGTATGTAAGTATAATGCAAAACACCGGGTGTTACATACACGTTGTCGTTGGCTAAAGCAAAGCACTTCTCGTATTGCCCCATTATGAGATATGAATAAAAAATAAGTCCCCACTCTCCAGTTTACTGTGCTTTAACCTCATTGTTTTTCTTTATGACTACTTTTTTCTATAATCTACATAATTACATAAAACTACAAGACAATTTAGTTGCATTTTCTCCGTACCATGATGCTATCATGATTACATGTATTGCAAAACTATACTAGGTTTTTCACAATATCCATGATTTTCATTTTGTTAAAATCATTATCTCGTGATTTTCTGGAAGATGGAGGATCAGAAGTTGTAGTAGAAGTAGTAGTAGTAGTGATATCATCAGAAGGGTTGGGAGAAACTCTCAAGGTAGTTGTTCCAACTGTTGTTGTTGAAGTTGTTGTATTCGCAGATCTGTCCATTTCTGCTGCAGCCTCAGTTGTCGTGGTCATTTTGGGTCTCTCTGTCGTAGATGAGGTTGTTGTGCTAGTCGTCGTATGACGTAGCATTTTTGATCCAATTAAAGCCATAGCAAGTCTCCGTCTACGTTCATCGTCTTCCGGTCCTTTACCAAATACAACAGCTTTCATAAGACCTGTAAAAAAATTTTCGACTGCAAGGATCCCATTATTACTGTTTTCCAACGTTTGCATAAGTTTTCCATTCGCAATGTCAATAGAATCCTGAATCTGCTCCGCGAAAAAGTCTACTTTGGGTTGAAGAGCAGGAATGATGCTCCTGAGAAAGGTAACGACATTGTTCCCAACAGAGTAAACATAAGGCACATATGCAGCTTCCGCGAGAGATGTAGCATTAGCGTTTCCAAACCCAAGCCCTCTTGTTTTAACCGATCGTGTTTCTCCTGGTGCCTTCCCAACCTCGGGTCCAACATAGTAAGCCAGCGAACTCGCTGGTAAAAGGGAAAGCAGTAACAAGACTCCGAGCACAAGGAAAAAACAATACGGGAGCACTAAAATTCGTTTATTATGAACACCACCACCTACGCCACTCCTTTCAAAAGCAGCATTTCTCGGAACAGACACACTGCTGGATATCATGATGATGATGATGATAATGCTTTGAATTTATCACTTGCGTTGAATGTTTTAAATAAAACGGATACAAAAACTTTTCCGGTTGTGCAGTAATAGCAACTTTAATCGGTTTACCCACCCAAGAGTGAAGCAACAGATAGTTTGGATTTATTGTATGTATATATTTTGCTTTTGAAAAGATGATAATGATAAGAGGGAGTCTATACTGGTCTTTTTGGTGCGGTGCACCACTAAATGAAACAACATTGAAATGGGCACTATGAGAATAGTCAGGAAACGAAATAACTGGCATTTTCTCTTTTGCTGTTTGCTGTCTTCAGACATTGCACATTGTGGACTGACTACTTGCTAGGTTGCTGCAGTGGTTGGGTGGTGTAACAAGAACTTTTTTTTAAAGTTTAGAAAAGCAAAGAGTTGAGAGTCGAGTACTTGAGTATTTTCAACAAAGTCTCTTTCATTTCCTAAAACTTCACTTACACCATGTTGTTATTTGTTTGTAGATTTTTTTCATTTCATTAATTAAAACAAAACTTTAAACTGTGTGAGTAGGAGTTTTTGTTCATTATTTCCATTATGCAAGTTGATATGCTGTTTGAGTTGAATATTATGATAAAAGAAAAAAAGGCTTAACGCAAAACCTAACCACACAAATACCACGTTCAAGTATTTATTTGGAATTGAACATGAAACGGTCATACTTGATAAACACAGAAAACTCGCCATCCATCAGTCACCTCTTAAAAATCATTTTAGGTTTATTTCACGAAAATACTATTATACTATTTAAAGTTTCAATATAGGGAGCATAATTTTTAGGTTTTGAAAAAAGCATGATTTCATGAGTACAAAAACGCTTTAGAAGCAACATTTTACATTTTTGGACTTTTCCTCTTCAGCGCGTTGATCATTTATTACAAAGGAGATGGGAGCCACTTGAAATTCTAAGCCCTTTCTTGTTCTCCCATGTCACGTTTTCTCAATAATTATCCACTGTGCACTATACTAAATGGGCTTGGGTAGCTACTAGCTAGGAATATATTTTCAATTGTTACAAAAGCCTTTATCGGAGGTTATAAATATAGCATAATATGTACCTCATAGTGGAGTGGAACAAGCTCGCTCGACTAGAAGGGTGGACATTATTGCAGAGTTTACGGTTAGTGATTTCATTTGTGCTTGGGTAGGTTACAATTTATTTGCTCGCTAACCAGACGCTGTTAGAAAGATTAGACTGGTAGATGTTACCTATCACACGCAATGTTTTTAGGTGACATTACGAAGTAGATGTCCACTATCGACAAAATTTAAAATGTTATGCATTGCATTTGTCATCATTAGTTTGTTGCGTGTGACGAAATTATGATATCAAGTAATCTTTTTTATTTCCTCTGTTTCATTTTTGTTTATACCCCATTATAAAAATTTTACTTCTAGCTAGACATGTTCTTTTCGTACAGAAATTAATACACTGCTTTATACTTGGAGGTTATATAAACCTTTCAATCTTAACTAAAATGAATAGATTCGCGAAACCACCATGGAACAATTTTTTCTCTTAAAAATCAATCGATCTTTCACTTTGGTACTGAAGCACACATTATTCGATTTGCATACAAAATTAAATTTAACACGTTTCCTTTTCTACCACACAGTTGCCAAAACTCAGGAAGAATTGAGTTTAGTTTCATAACCTTCATAAAATGAACAATGTGTAAAACCCAAAAAGATACGGATCGACTCGATGATTATGATATCCTATTTCAATTTACAAATACAAAATTAGTGAATTACTTTCATTAGGTACAATACAATGATGGTGAAATATGTATTTATTTAGCAAGGTTGCACGAGCTCCGTTTGATGCGCTATCCATCATACATACGTGTCTTATTAGCTCGCTGCATGATTCATGCAGAAGAGCTTATTATCGCACTCTGTCTGTCTGTGTGTCTGTGTGTCTGTGTGTCTGTGTGTCTGTGTGTCTGTGTGTCTGTGTGTCT
>JAHZMZ010002462.1:0-14724 GCA_027743805.1 Lepidocyrtoides sp. E14 | reverse complement strand
TTTTCACTTTTGATTATCAATTTTGAGTAGAAACCATATCCTGGTAGAATTGTGTGGTTGTAGTAGTATTTATTAAAGAGAGATATAGCAATGTAATTACTTGTTATCGACTTGGCTTTTTATATTTTGTGACGCCGTGATTCTATGTATCTGTTGTGGTGGTGTGTAAATGTGGATGGAAGTGTGGTCAATATTACGTATGTATGATGATTACAATTTATTTACTTTTTCTCAATTGTTGCCGACACTGCTGCATACTTTTGTGTCCTGTTGTTGCGGTGTTGATGGTGGTATGGTGGTGATAGAATGATGATATAATTCTTAAAATATTATGCTTTATAGAAAATTTTCCCACTTTGCAATCGCTTCCTTCCTACTTCTTAACACCTGCTCCTTTTCACGAAAATAATTACCGTTTTAGTTTTCTGTGAGCGACAGAGAAAGTTTTAAAAATCTGTATCTGATTATGTATATATTTTTTTCAATCAATTTTTTTACATGTTGAAATGATTTGATCATCATCATCACCGCCACACACACACACACACATATATATATCTTTCAATGCTTTAAAAATGCAATATTTTCATAGAATGCTCTTTTAAGCCAGAGTTTTAACATTAGAAATCAATTTCATTATTACTTTGTTAACTGTACATAAACTAGGTATGTAAGGTATGTTGCATGCATGTACTTGTTTTTATTTATTATTTTTCCTTTAGTTGCGAACCGACTTTCATTTTAGGAAAATTTCATCAAAAATTAATTCCGCACAGTTAAGTTGGCTCGCTGGCTTTAGTAAAATAACAATAGCAATAATAATAATACCTTGTTACCATAATAGTAGTAAACATACATGTTTTACATGTAAAATTTGTAACAAGAAGAAGAAGAAGAAAATGTGTTGCATCAGCAAAAAAAATAGATGCATTTTCTATAAAGTGCATCAATAATAAATAATTATTATAGCGGCAGGCAACGCACCAAAAAAAAACATGCTGCTCTCACCTTTTCCTTTTCATCTTTTTAAAAATTTATTTACTTGTTTTTTTTTTAGTTTCATTGCCTGTGTTACGTTCACACGTTTGACCGTTCGTCCGTGTCCAAAAATGAGCGTAACATATTAACAATTTTTTTTCTTTACTTTTTTGTCAAAGAGTAAAAAAAATATATTTAGGTAATATCGTAATTGGTATTCAAGTGAGATAGTTTGATGATGAGATGAGATCGTTTTCTCCTTTTCCTAAAATAAAACATGAATGTTACGTATTATCGTACACGTTTGTTGTTATTATCTCTTCTTCGAAAATTTACTCCTCATCTCCATCATTTCAATATTGTTTATAGAGACGTGGTTAACATTTTTATTATTATTTTTGCCGGTTTAGCTAATACTGTGCTGCTCTGCGATGTCATTTTTTTCTTCTTTTTGTCTTTCTATAAATCCGTTATGGCATCTCATGTTTTTTTTAAAAAAAACATGCTCCTCTTGTTATTATTCTTCTCGTTCCATATCAATTGTCAATTTGCTAATGATGATAATGCATATTATGATAATGATAAAGTATGACTTCAGGTGACGACACGAGAAAAAAAAAGTTTTGGCGAAAAAGGAAGAAGAGAATAAATCGGAAAAGAGAGAGAGAGAGAGAGATGAAAAATGTATCACATCTTCTTCTTTTCCGACGACGACAACAAAAACAACGGCATAGCATGGTTTAATGAACAGCAAACGACTAGCTCGGGCTAGTTTACTTGCATTACTTATATGACAATTATGATTATGACGACGACGATGATGATTATGATGATGACGGTGATAACGATCATCTCACGGGGAAAAATATGAATGAATGTATTTCTTGTTAAATGCTATGCGACATTTGGGTCATCATTCTCATCCGCATCTTTCTAATGATGGTATTTTTTTTATTAAAAAGGTAGGTAGACAGATATGTAGGTATTCTGGTGAAAATAAAGATAATGTAAGGCACTTTTGCATTCTTCTTTTTTTCTCTTCCTCCGTCTTCTCTTTTGCCTCGTTCGGCATCATTTGGCAATGTAGGACGTACGTACGTACTACGTAGTATGTACACATAGGTGTAAAAAAAATATTTTGAGTTGGACCGACCGACCGAATGAACAATTTGAAGATGCGATCACTTTGAGAGTGTCACATTTTCTTTCTTTCTCTTAAAGTATTTAACGCATATGCCCATGTCGCTGTTCGCTGTGTGACGAGTAAAAAGATGACAACAATGAAAAAATATAATAAATAAGTGCTGCTGCATCATCAGGTATTTCACTTTTATCATCGTCGCCTTCAACAGCCGTGGGGGACCTTGAAAAAGGAATAAGAAAAAAATGAATTAAAAGCTGTAAAAGGAAAAGGAGTGCAAAAAGGCAATGACGTGGTGCAATGGAAGAAGAAGAAAAAAAAATGATGAAATGGCACAACAACACAAGAAGGCACTATGCATCATGCGCTGCCGCTGCTGCTTGGTATGTTGGTGTGA
Organism: Lepidocyrtoides sp. E14; assembly: GCA_027743805.1. Lineage (NCBI taxonomy): Eukaryota > Metazoa > Arthropoda > Collembola > Entomobryomorpha > Entomobryidae > Lepidocyrtoides > Lepidocyrtoides sp. E14. The sequence continues at coordinate 12,208 of JAHZMZ010002462.1, read as the reverse complement.
AATGAAATGAGGGAAAAACGACAAAACACAAGAAAAAAAATTTATGCTTCAAGCGATTTTTTTCCCGTGTTCTTTTCGGCTTTGCAAATTCAAAGTTTGTCAAACCAAAACTTATACGTAGGCATTCCTTTAAAAAAATGTATGATAAGTTTAAGCAGTGGTTACATCTTGGTTACTTGTCAAGGTAAAAGTGGTGGTGGCGGCAGCGATGTGCCGTTTAATATGCAAATATTGTATGAACATATTTTTTTATTATTACTGTTTTGCTCGTACTGTCAGGTGACTTAGCTAAAATATTTTGGTAGTGAACAAACTATTGAGGTTTTAATTAGCCCACTGAAAGCTCCGAATTCCAAATTGATAAAGTAGCACAGCATTTATTAAAGCAGAGCTTTACTGCTCGACATCTTATTTTTATTGTTCATTCAAATTGCAATCATAGTATAAACAACAGCGTTATAATTGAGTTAGTGGAGGTGTAGGGAGGAGATTTTTTTTAAATAAAACAATTTCCAACTGGGAGGCAATGTACGTAGTAGTAAAAATACCGGCGAGGAAATCAAACCAGAGGAATAAATTGGAGCATCATGTTTGATCCTTTACAAGAAGGAAGGAAATATTATACTTTTATTTAAGGTTGTAAAATATTCTGTGAATGGTCAAAAGTTAATCAAGGTGAAAAAAAAACAATGGATGAAACCTTACCTGGTTTTAAATACGCGCATATTTTTTTTTATTATTGCTGCACTTTTAAAACAATAAGCATGCACGTATGAGGAATACTCTTTTAAATCTGTTTTTTTGGAGGTAGTCCAAAGGGAACAACAGTCTAGAGTAAAGAAGATTTACAAGCTTGATCAGTAGGAAAAAAAAACAAATTTGAGAAAGATGGTAGAGTTGATGATGATGATGATAACCACTGACCACTATTACCACCACCACCTAGATTACCATTTATGCGTGTCCCACAGTAGTTGCAACAATAACGTTACTATCAACCATAGACACTTTACGGTATTCATATTGAATCATTATTATTATTATTTCAAGAAGGGCAGGAAGAAAGCTTTTCATGCTGCTTAGATGAGATAATATTGAACAAAAGATCAGCTATGCATATTTTTTTCAGTCGTTTAAAAACATAGGTATGTACATTTTTTTAAAGTAAACATCCGGGACAAAAAAAAACATTGTCATTTTCCTTACCGCTTGTATTTTTTTGGAGAAATGTATTAAAATTGTGAGAGCTTACTTGGTTTGCACTTAACGCAAATCTTGAACACCGGTCACATTACGTTACCAAATATTATACTGTTGTGTGTAAATATACTGCGTAGACTAATGTAAAATACAAGGAATAACTGGCTGCATTATTTAGGGCGTGTAAAAATACCTATATACATACATGCATGGTATTCCTGTAGAAGTGTAATATTGAAACACCAACCACCACCACCACCAAAAGCAAGCAGGCAAAATGCATCATATATTGTAAATGGCAATAATAAGCATTGTTTCACTTGTTATTGTTACTACCAGTTACGACTACGACGACAAAGACTTTTTGGGAGAAAAGGGTCTTATTGCTACTTTAGATAGATGGGATATCATGATGGTGCATTTCGCTGTTGCTGTTGTTACAATTGCATTGCATTGTTGGAATTCAAGTACACATACAGTTTAAAGATATAAAGTGAAGATGATGTTGTTGTGGTATGTACCTATGCTCATTCAACATGGCCCTAATAGGAAGCCAAGGAATGAGAAGGGAATGAAACAATGGTGCACTTCTCCTCTTGCTTGCACACGCATCTCATCAATTCATCTTTTTATCTTCTTCTCGATTGTTGTCAATAATGCCACCATCATCATCTTGATAAACGATACGATGATGAAGATGACAACTGTGCTTGTTATATTTTATTTATTTATTTAAATGACAAAATTCCTTCTTATGACTACTCATGTAAAATATTATACTGAGATGCAGAATGCAGAACTGATGGGAATTGTGATGTCGCTTCTCTGCACACCGTTATTATTATTATTGCCACGATCATTATTATTGCGAGTTGCTAGCGCCGCCTTTTATTGCCATGACACACCAAGAAGTTAGTTTATTTTAAAAAGAAATGCGTTTTAATGGATCGTTTCAACTGTTTTATTTTAAATAAATAAATAAGCCATTTTATATCTCTGGCTGTATTCACATAGTAAATAAATTGTTGAGTTTTTGTAAAGATTACAAAAATAAAAACATGCATCCTCTTTTGTTCTTCATCTCTTACGGATTACGAGCAGAGATTTTGTTTTCGTCGGAGGAAGAAGAAGGGAAGAGGATAGAAGGGGTTGTATAAAAAGGAGTATTACTATATTTCGTTTCTGTTTGATGCGTTCTTACCTTGTTTCGTGGTGGTTTCAAGCATCTTTATCAATTAATATGGTTCGTTCTTCATGCCTTTTTAAAACAGCTCCTTGTTAATTTTGATGCTAGCTTTTATGTGCAAAAAGGAAAAAGTGTTGCGTGTGCGCTGCATAAGTATGCGTATAAAGTAAACATGTTTTACTGTTGCTACTACTATCCTGCTCCAATAAAAAGAAGGATTGCATTGTTAAAATTCTGCTGTATAGGTATATCATTGTTTGTCGCTGGTATTTACTTTTTGTGTCGGGAATGCTCTTTCAGTTACCACCACAATCAACGTAATTTTGACTACGAACATGTAAAAAGAAGATGATGCCAGAGAGAAATGAGATTGATTGCCTTTTGAAGTGTTTTAAAAAAGGAGGTTTATTGAAATGGAAAGTGAACGGGATTGCCTTTAAAAGTTTCCATTTCAATCTAAGTATCATCTCATCATTCTATTTAATCCAAGCTGTTTAATATGCATACTTACACTTATCCAATAAAACTGAGATGGAATTATTACCGGTATGAAAATGAAAAGGAAAGGGATTTAACTACGAGATAACTAGGAACGATAAAAAAAAAGAGTTGTGATCTAAATTGGTCAATTTGTTTTTAATAGGAGGGATTTAATGGAGATGTATTTTTTTAAAACTGTTTAGCTTACGTAGTAAAAAGAGCGGAAATTACATGATGAAATTGGCGTGAAAATGCAAATGAAAATGTAGACAGTTTAGAGGAAGGAATAATTGAAATTTAATCGTAGTGGGAGTTTAATATTGAAAATGTCGAAAAACAGTGATAATATGTTTTTTTTTTAAAGTATTTTAAAATTTGCATCTTTTTTTTAAATAATATTTTTCGCGCATATTTATTCTAGCCGGAACAAGGAAACCATAAATGTGGTAATCATAATGAAAATGTCAGTATTGGGTAGGCACACAGATTAGAAATGATAATAATAGGCATAAATACATACATACAATAGGTTGGTAAAAACAAAATAAAATTATAGACATGCGTGCTGCTGCACATCAGTAAACAACTTTTTTTTTAGGTAGGTAATAAAAAATAGTAATGTATATAATTACCTCAGTTTTTCCGTCATTTCACAGTTTAGAGTGACAGTAATAACTATATTTTCAGTTTCAAGATTACGCATTGTGACGCCATTTATGCACATAATTGTGCGTTATTTTCAGAAAAAAAATGAGCAGTGACCATGTTAGATTTTTATTTTTTTTAGCTCATTAATATTACATCGTTGACTGACCATTTGAAAACAAATTGCTTTCCAAAAATCTTGTTTTTTCTTCATTATTCTTCTTTGTAACTTTCATGAACAAAAATTGTTGAAAACAACTTGTTTTTCTAAATATTTTTTTGTATTGATGACGATTGTAAAGTCGAGGTACCAAGGCATATTATTTCAATAAAAATTATTGATACTGTTGTAAACCAGAGAAAATATATATTTTTATGATATTTTGTTTTAAGGTGTTTGCCCCTCCTTTTAATCAAAGCGTCAAATTAGTCTAAAAAATTTGTACGTTTTCTTACTTAACAAATCATGACGATGGGAATAATAATGGTAACATTTATCACTTTTGTATAAAGTGCATAATATGAAGTCAGTTGGAAATGTTTTTAAACTTTTTAAACATTTTATAAATACTTTTCATATAAGTTGTCTCTAATGCTTTGGGTAATGTGGTGGATACCTATTATGTGTAAAAGCGTAAGCAATTGCAATCATGGCAATTGAAGCATTTATTGAAACAATTTAATATTCATTTGAAACATGAGCAACTTTATTGTACGGCACAAGCAGTGCGCGCTGATTTCATTAGTAAAAAAAGTACTTCAAGGGGATCTTCACGTGTTGTTATTATTACCAAACAGTAATTAGCAACAACATTAAGTTTTACCTTAAATCCTTACCTTTTATATTTTCTTTCTTAAAAAAAAGAAAATATACATCAAATACCAAAAAAAAAATGTTAAATTTTCAACAAAGTATTGTTCCTTAAGTATACAGGATGTACATACATTGGTAGGTAGGTACCTATTTAATTACTTCTCTTTTTATAGATCAACTAATGATTTTTTATTTTACTTTTCGCTTTTCTTCTGAAATCAAACCTTGGTCATTGATCATCTTAAATAACTCTTGTTGTAGTAAAAAAAAATATATATTGCCGTTAACCAACACGCACGCACGCACACATGTCACAATTTACAATCTGAATCAGTGAAAATGTGCATAACACACTTAATTTTGAAAGGATGATGATGTAAGCCAAAAAGCAAACGACTTTCAAACATTAAAAGATGAATATATGATGTTGATGATGATCATGATCATGTACAAGTTGTTCAAATATTGGCAAGAAAAGCATGTATGCACACTTGATAAAAAAAACACTTTTTTTCGCGATAAAGGGATAATGACCTACGTAATTAATATGTAATGAAATTAGTTCGATTGTCCAATGTGATTCATTTAGATAATTTTTTTTGGGGGAAAAAAAGTATAAAGGAAACAGAAGGCGACTTCTTTGGCTGCTATGTATAATATGTAATCTATTTATCAATTTTAATTTTTTTCAACCGTCACTTGTTAATTTTAATCAGTTTATGTGGCCGTGTAGATTTAATCTTAAAATTTGTTACTTCTAAAATAATATGTAATTTTTTTATCAAGTGAAGCGCACCGCCGCCGCCACCACCGCCACCTTCTACGACCACTTTCGTAACTGCTAATTAGGTATTATTACTATATGATTACTAGTAAACATTTTTAATTTATCATTTATTTTTCTCAAATTTGATTCTTAATCAAAAACTAAACTGTAAACTTTTAATGAATGTAACTAGCACACACATTTCTATTTTTAAACCTACCACTAACACAAAAGGCGAATATAAATATTTTTGAAAAAGTAAATAGCAAATATTCAAAATATTCATATGATGGATGATGATGATGAGAAATACGCAATATTGTATGAAAGAAAGACAGGTACAAAAAAAGTAAATAATATTTTTGTTTGAATTTTGAACTGAGCAAAACTGAAAAACTACTACAATAAAAGCTCTCTGATGCAAATAGATTCTTTGAAAGTAGAGAACAAAAATTTTTCATCTAAATGTTCTACAACTTGTTTTCAGGTTATCTGTTTTCTGGACGGGTGAACTAATGATACACTAACTTACTTAATCATCATCATGCTTCTTGAGAATTCTAGTAGATAAATTATTTATTATAGTTTTGAAAGATGAAAAAAGGGAACAAGTAATAGTAGTAGTGGTAGAAGCAAATAAAAAAGATGAAAGGGCATTCGCATTACACGCATAGTCATAAATTTTTGCTTTGATCATCAGAGATTCAATAAAATGAATTGAGTAAAAGGCAAGCTTCGTTGTATCCGTATCGTCGATAGAACAAAAGGTGAAGGCAATTTGTTTTTAGTTTTCATTGTTAGGTATTCCTATAGTAAAGGTGTAGGTACTAGTATTAAATATTTCAAATATTATATTTAATATTGCCGATAGTATATACAGTGAACAGTATAGTAACTCAATCGCATACTTTGCATTTGGAGCATTTCGAAAGTAACACGAAGGCAGGCAGGGAAGCAAGGCAAGGCAGACTGGAATGTATTTTACGGACGAGTTAATTTTACAACAACAGGTTATGCTATTATTTGGTGGTGGTAGTAGTGGTGGTGTGATATGGTGTGTGCCGCTATTTTTTTAGCTTGTAATAATATCAGGTATTATTATTAGTAGTAGTAATAGTAAAACAATTCAGTATTACATATTATATGCCTAGTATGATAGCTTGAAAAAAGGATCTAGCCTAAATTTTGTTTTTCAGAGATTTGATAGAAGTTGCAAAAAAATTAAAGGATGTCTAGTAAAGATTTGAGAAGGAAAATGGGAAATATTATGTTTGGTAGTTTGTTGCAGGGGTCGTCCACAAATGACGAAGGCTAAATGATATTTGTTTATTTTTAAGTAGGTACTGAGAATGGTTTGTGTTATTGTTATTATTATTTTTGATTGCGTGAAAAGCTTTTGAAACTGCGGTTATGCTCCAGGGATTAAAGCAGTGTTGCTGGTGCTGCTGCTGCTTATCATTAAGATTTTCTTATGAAGCTGTTGTTGTTGATGTTAAAGGTTTTACAGACAGCAATTGTTTTAACTTCTCCTTTTCGCTGTTGTTTGGTGGTAGTGGTGGTAGGAGTAATAATAATAATAATAAAAGTAAATGAGAAGGAGGAGATGGTTGACTAGTTTTGTAGTTCGAAACAGATAACTTATCATGATCATCGAAATCGTAAGCGTAAGCCATAAGCCACCCGACCGACCGACCGACCCTCCACCATTACGATGTAAGGATATATACGGCATGTAAAATCTATCTGAGAAGGATACTATACTCCTTTTTGCCTTTCTCCTTCTTCCTACATTTAGCAAAAAGAAATAAGTTGAAGGAATATAGAATCAGAGCTGAGACGACGACGATGTTGATGAGAATGATCATAATCATCATCATCATCATCATCATCACGAGATCGTCTACTTAAGCAAGAAAGAGTATCATTGTTATTATGGCGTAGTGGCCACCGTACCGACCACTACAAGTGAATTCGTTACGTAGTTTCGAGTAAATACTCAAGCACTCTTTTCTTGATTAACTTTTTCTTTCAACAAGATCCTTCTTAACTTGAAATGACTAATTCATCAGAATCACTAACCAACTGACTAAGTAATACTCTTCTAAAACTTCCGCTTTACTGTTTCCTCCCAACAAAGAATTACCTAATCTCAGCCAACCCGTCAATCAAACCAGTCAGCATTTCTATGATGATGATGATCTAATTACAAAGAGACAAAATAACAGAAGTAATTTTCATTCCGACAATTCGCCACGTTACAAACACAAGCTATTATTATTCAAATGTAAGAATCAGATTCGCTTTTCTTTTCTTTCTAAAAAAACCAATCCCTTAAAAAAATCTGCATCATCACCCAATCAACTTTTCTACTCAACCTCACTCAAGTAACAACCAAAGTGATCAGATCAAAAAAATAAAATAAATTCTGTATCAATATCTCTCTCCTCTTTTTGATTTTATTATATTACGTGGTTTGTCTGTCTGTGCGTCTTGATCTTCAATAATAAAAAACAACCACCCTCCCGTCCGACACTTCAACCTCCACCAAAACTACAGTACACTTTTCAGCAAGTCTATTTATTGTACAATTTTTATGTATCATACACACATTTTTTTCTCGCTAGTAGTACCCCTTCAACTCAATTCAAAACGATCCTTTTTTTTTCTTCTCTCCCTCCTGTCCTTCTTCATCTCCATTTTGTTACAGATCATTGCACTCTGCTCTCAATTCTATTTACTTTGCATTACCTTCCCTCGAGGACATCAACAATTTGAAATGAAAGAGAAAGACATTCAAGATATAAAGATGAGCCTGTAGCTCTTTCGTTCAAGAATAAACGAAATAAAAACACTGTTGCGTTTTCAAATTCTCTTGTTTCAACTGCCTATCTCTCTCTCTCTCTCTCTCTCTCCATCGGCAATTGCGCATATTTTTTTTTCTTCTCTCTGTGTGATGATGATACTACTACTACTACTGACGAATAAAAGGACAAAGAGTGTTTTTTTTTTCAGAAAATAAAAAAAAACACTCACCTTCTTCTCATTCTTCCTCTATTATTATGCATGCCTACTTACATTACATTATACACACTGCTCCATTACACTGCATCTCTCTGCAATTGACAATTGTACTCCTACTACTACACGCATCACGGAGTTTGATAGAGATGACGATGACAAGAGGGGAGCACACGACAAAACAAAACCAAAAAAGAATGTCATATCATCATCATCTTCCTCCGCTTCACTTGCACTTTTTTCCCTTCTATTATTTTCTTTCTTTTATCCTCTTCTAAAAAAGGAAAATCAAATGAGATTCTTGTTGAGTGAGCGAGTGAATTGTTGTTACATTTTTTTCCACGCTGTTGCTACTGCTACTGTACTGCTGTTGTCAATGTTGTCTTTTCTTTTTTAAAAAAACAGTCGGTGTGGTCTCTCTCTCTCTCTTTCTCTGCTTGTATCATCCTCATTATCGTATCATCAGCATCGTGAAATAATAACAATCAAAAAATATCACACACTTCTTCACTTCAATCATGATGATAATCCCCTTTGCTTTGCTTATATGGTCTGGTGGTGTGATGATGCATGCATAAATACACGGGAAATTTTATAATAGGGAATTGCTCCTTGACTGATTATTATTTTTATTATTTTAGCTGCTCTTCGTATAATATTACGCATTTCATTCCTATCCTCATCGTCTCATCATCATCATCATCTTCTCTGCAAACTGCTTGCAAAATATATTTTTTTCGCCACTCTTTGTCCTTCCCTCGTCTGTCAGTCAGTCTGTCTGTCTTTCGTCACTTCCACTTTCATTTTAGTATTGCTCCGACCCCCGACTTAAACTGAAAACTGAAGGGACATCAAAAAAGAAACAACAGCTTATTACTGCCATTACATACTTGAACTGTAGTAATGATTTTAAGCTTTGTTTATTTTTCAACTGAAAAGCGAAATGCTAACGCTGACTAGTATGCAATTTTCCTCTTTTTATTTCCTTAAAGTTCACCCAGTCAGATGAACGACCTTCACATCATCATAATAATCATAACAATAACATCCCTCTAATATTCCATCCGTTAGTTGTCATTTTCTTGGGCACATTATTATTATTATCGTATTATGATCGCCGTAATAGTATCAAGTAGCTAGCTACTACTTTTAGCCCAGAGAGACCAAACCAGACATAGTAGCTGTTACGGTTGCCGGTTGTTGCCATTTTTTTCGGGTAAGGGGAGTGGGCAAAATTAGCTGATTGTTTGTCCCATTATTATTATTATATATATATTTTGTAAAATGTCGCAAAAAAAAACAACTAAATTGCCTACAATAACCTTGCCACTAACTGATGAGGTTTTCTGAGAAGTATGTACTTTAGAATGAATAATAATATGGAAGGATGAGAAGAATAAAAAAAAGAGGAGGAGTACTGTGAGCAGTGATATTATAATGATTATGGTGATTACTACTATCATGTTTACGACGACACTTTTTGTCTCATTCATAATCATAATCATCATCATCATCATCGTCATCATCAAAAATGCTCCTCATCATTATTATTATTATTATTATGAGGGATAAGTTGACGATGATGAACAAGGTACTTTTTTAAAGCATGCTCCTCTTTCATTCCATCCTCATCATTATCATCATCATCACTTCATCATGATGAGTTGGTTGGTTGAGCGTAAAAGTGAAGCGAAAGCTATTTAGTATATACATGTAGGTATATTTGTTTTTTTCAAGCTTTTCCTCTTTATTATTACTACATACATACTTATCATACACTACACTACTACTACTACTCTACTACATTAACTTTTGTATGGGGTTGATGATGATGATGATAGTAATAATGATAAGACTAATAATGCAACAAATAAAATAGGTAATTAAATGCTTGCAGTTGTTACAAGAGCACACAGACACACCAGCAAAAGTAACAACAAGTTGTAAAATAAAAAAAGAAGATGAAAAGAGGATTCTCAGAAGTAGTAGAAGTGCAAGCACCCTAAACTACTTGATAATGATAAGGGAACTGTTATTATTATTTTTAGGCATTTCTTCGAAATGTATATACATATACATACATACATACGTGCAGAATGAGTTTTGAGGATGTTGTTCTTTTTAAAAAGCGTTTATAGGGTGGCGATGGTATGGCTGTTGTTTTAGAAAATAAAATGGTGCATGAGCTGCATCTCTTTAAGCTTGCTGTCTGTTGTTGTGGTTTGTTGGTCCTTTCTCGTAGTGTTGCTACTATTGCTGCTGCAACAGCAATGAATTGAATTGTTGGTGTTGTTTATTTTTTGCGATAGTTATAGTTATAGTAGTAGTAGCAGTAGCAGTGGTGATGATGATTCTCTGATTCTTCTTCTGATTCTTGGCTTGACTGACCATGCACTTCATACAATGCGGTTTGGTATTTTAACATTTTATTTAATGGAATGGACGAGCTACTTATAGGTATGTATGTACCTATATAGTAGTGTACTTACTTTGTGCTTACTTTACTTCAACAAGAACAATTTTTTGAGCGTTGTTGTATATAAGTCTTTTTAAAATGTCTTAAATGTTCTTCAGATTTTCTAATCTTCAGTTTAAAACGAGATGATGATAAAAGAGGGAGAAAAAAAAACATGAAATTGTTGTGTATGCTTTGTAGTAATCGAGTGTAAGGAAGGGCATTATTATCACGTGCTGAAAATTAAACGGTTCTTCAAGAAAACAAAAAGATGCTTGCCGAAAGAAAATGATTACAGGGACAAAAATAATATGCATTACATTATGCTAAGGCAGTGGCAAGTGTTTTTTGAATAGGAACAATCTCAATGATAACTAGCTTGAATAGCGGGTAACAGAGAGAAAATGTTGAAAAATCCCTTTTGAGTAAGAAGGGAGGCCGCCAAAAAACACGACAACCTAAAATTAATTTTTTTGTTTAAAATAATTCCCTTATAAAGCATGAAACAATTAGCAGAAAAAAGTTTAAAGTATGTGAGAAATTTCAGTAGTATGGATAGACTTTTAAAAATGCTGTTTGGTCCATGGTAAATACTTGGAAAATTAATTCAACCATTTTCCAGCGGTACACGGACGTGATAAATGCAACAGCAGCTGGAGAAATGGAGGAAAGTAGAGAACGGAGTAGTTTCGTTATTGGAGGAAAAGATGGAGTTGAAGTGGCACATGTGAAAACTGCGAATCCATTTTTTTACGATGCATTCTTTCATGCGACACACATGCACAACAACAATGCACAATTCTTTTCATTGTTTAATTTTTAATACTGGTTGTTACATGAAATATTCCGAATGAAAATGACTTCCGTATTCAAATGAGGCTCATATGTAACAAAATACTATCATTGTCAGCAACATAGCATTGTAGCATTTATGTATATCCGGCATGGTAGTGGTTTGGTTTGGGTTTTTAGTGAGGGAGGGAGGACGACGATGAAGAAAACGATTTTTGAAATGAAGCAATTCTTCTTCCTTGAAACGCCAGCATTTTCTTTTTTTCTTCTTCTTTTCGATGCCAGCGGCAAAGTAGCAAATGAACAGTGAAGGAGGTGGAGATGAAGGAGTTGCGACAATATTTTACGAGTAAATCTGCCATGTAAGATGATATGTACGTAAGCTTTAAAAAATCTTAGCGGGCGTATAGTAGTCCGTTTTTAGTTTTACTGCTGCTGCTTCTGTTGTTTCAGTGGGGGTATAATAATAACAATTATTCCATTTGACCGCAATTTCTCCATCATTCATTCACTCATTCATCAGCTTCTTTTAATTTTCCTTCCGCATTTATCGCATACACAGAAAAAAAACAATGAGGTATCTTTATCGGTTTTTGAAAACTTCCATAGACGTTCCGGCTCGTGCCTGGTAGTTGCTGCGTTCCATTTTTGTTGATTTTTTTTTTGCAACCGTCTTTGCTTCCTTGCCAAAATACTAACAACAAAAACGATATTTTTTCACTTAGGGCCCTAAAACATCAGTAACAATGGTAAAAAACGGCATGGCAACAATGGACAATAAATTCGTCAACATTTCATGTCACCATAACTTTTTTAAATATCAGATAATCACCCCTCCTATTTATTCTGCAA
>JAHZMZ010002461.1:0-44778 GCA_027743805.1 Lepidocyrtoides sp. E14 | reverse complement strand
ATTCGCATGTAAGTTAAAAAAGGCTGCTCGGACGGTATGTGGCTAGAAAAGTAAAGCAGTATATTTTATGGAAGTGGTGCTGGTGGCGATGGTGTTGAGTGTGGAATGGTAAAGAATATAAAAATCGGAGAGGAAACTGTGAAGCAAAGCTTTACATGACAGATAAATACTACTCGTTTTATTTTAGAGTGAGGAGAAGGATCACATGTCCACATGTGCCAGTGCCAGCAGACACACCAGAGAGAGCAAGAAGAATGCTGATGTTTTCACTCTACGTTTTTTTAATAAAAGGAATGAAATAAATTAGCTTGCTTGCTCATCATATTTGTTAAATTATTGTAGTTAAATCGCCTTCTCTGGTAAAAAAATTTCCTCTACTTGACCTTCTACTTCCAGCTTTTGCTGTTGATGCTGCTTGCTGCTGCTGCTGCTTCTAACTAACAGCAGACGCACACAAATAAAAATGAATTAGTTTACCGCAGGCTTGAATTATAAGTGATTTGACAACAGAAAATGAGACACAGAAAATAAAATCTCATGCTCACATTTTTTTATAGTTTTGGAATGAAACGAAGGAAAAGATAAGATAAAACTGTACATTACTTGGTTCAACAAGTACAATTTACAATGAAACTATCCTGACTGAATCAGCAGAGTAGATTATATTATCGCAACCCCTTGCAACAAAGTTATTATTTTGTGTAAAACTTGTATTGGACGCAGGCTAATTGTACAGAGCAGAAGAATATTACACTGCATTATTGTACGGACGAACTTTTAAAAACCTTTGGCTGCAAATTATTGATAAAAAAATCTTCTAAGCTCAATGGCTGCTACTAGTGCTAACGAAGAGAGCCCTCGAGTGTTATCCATTCAGAGTCATGTAGTTTCCGGATATGTGGGGAATAAATGTGCAGTGTTTCCCTTGCAGGTGCGTATTTAAATTTGACCTCTGATAAGGTTTTGTATTTATGATGAAAATTGATTTTTACTCAAATTTTATAGGTTTTAGGCTTTGAAGTGGATTTCATCAACTCCGTGCAATTTTCCAACCACACTGGCTATGGACAATGGAAGGGGCAAGTACTGGCAGATAATGATTTAGGTGTGTATTCACTTTTAGTCAGTTTTCGAGCAATTTCATTCACACACACACACACACATTTTCAGTATATACACAAAAAAAATTTATAGCGTCCCTTTTTTTCTTTTGCAATGTCAGAGGATCTTTACGAGGGATTGAAAATGAACGACCTTGTCAACTACACGCAAATTCTTACTGGCTATGTAGGATCAGAGTCTTTTTTACGGAAGATTAAAGATGTGGTTGTGCGCATCAAGGAAAAGAATCCTTCCGCAGTTTACTTGTGTGATCCAGTGTTGGGAGACAATGGTCACTTTTACGTTCCACAGTCCCTCATTCCAATTTATCAGAATGAGGTACTGCCTCTTGCAGATATTACTACGCCAAATAACTTTGAATTGGAGTAAGGTATCACACAGTGAATATATAAAAGTAGATAGACTGGGCGAGAACTGGGTGCGGTGAGAAAAACTTAATTTTTTTTGCTTTGTAGGCTATTGACTGGAATGAAAGTCACAAATGAAGCAGAGGCTCTAACAGCAATGGGATTACTTCATGACAAAGGTATCCCCATTGTGGTGCTCTCCAGTCTTGATTCTTCTGGTGCTGATCTTGCATCATACGTTTCGCTAAAATGTCCAAGTAAGATTTAACGTGTCAATCGAGTAAACTGGCAGAAAAAATTTATGCGAAATTATCTTATTTAAAAAAAATATTTTTTAACATAGGGAACGGTCAACGTCGTGTTTGGAAAACAGTGATTCCAAGACTGCAAGGAATATTTACTGGAACAGGTGACGTATTTGCTGCTTTGTTTCTTGGCTGGTATTCCAAACTGGGCAGTGGAAACCTACCTCGGGTTATTGACACAGTTTTAGCGTCCATGAAAGTTATTCTTAGTCGGACAAAGGCTAAAGCGGAGAGCAGACAAACAGCTCCCGTGCCAGGGCAAAAGGCAAGGCCACAGGAGCTACAGTTGGTGCAAAGTTTGGATGTCATTTTAAATCCACCACCGTCATGTTCTACCGTGGAAGTAAATTTGACTGCATAAAATTGACACTGCTATAAACCGAAACGGAAATAGAAACACAAAGTAGATTAGTCTGAAAGTAGAAATGAAATTCACTTTTGTAAATGCATTGAAAACCAAACAGCTTTACATTCAAATTCTCAAGTGCAAAGTATCAACCATAAAAAATAATATTTTGTGAATTAGGTGGTCCAAACCAAACGTTAGAAAAAATGCTCCACTAACTATAAATTCCAACTCACATTGACATTGTAGTAAAAAATATTCATGTGATAAAATGAAAATATCAACAACAAAAAATAGAAAAGTAGCAGAGATAATTATTAATTTTAGAGAAGTAATGTTGAATAATGTGCAATTTTTGTAATTTAGCCTTGATTGATTGACGTTGGGTAGTACTACTACTACTGGTGTTAAGCTCGGGATAATCTTAGAAATTAAAGGACCAAAACGTTCTTGTCTTCCATATTTCCATTACTGCTCGCTGTAGCATAACATGTCGACAATAATTTTGTTATGTTGAAAGCATAATAATTTGTAAATTATTGTAGAGTAATAGCAGCAGCTTAAAATACATCAATATTATCATCAAAGTATGATGATAACTCTTTACTGGTGCTTATAGTTTATTAAGTTCTCAAACTTGGTAAAATAAATGTGATAAATTGGGCAGGATTATTGTTCCGTATGTATTCCGCTGAAAAAGCTCAGTTGGCTGACAATAAAAAGTTAACAGAATGAAAAAGAAACTTTTTTATTTATACCACTTTATATAATAAATACATGCATTAAATATCATCAAATCAACTATCAACTCATGTCAACAAAATAAAAAAATCTCAAGCATGACATTTTGACATAAGTCAACATACAAATAAATCACAACGATATGAAGTTTTTTTTTCAAATGATGAACTTCAGTCAAAGATAAATAATATGATCAAACTGGAGGCAGGTATTTGTACGGCTTCTGGACTGAATATTAAACTTTGAATGGCCACATTTGTCAAAGAAGCTTTTTACATGACCATATTTTTCCTTGTGCTCCCCAAGAAAATGGATAAATGATGATGATGAATGATATTGCTGAGCAAAAGAAAAACACACAGAAAAAAAAATGTTTTGGCATGATGATACCCAGGGTTTTGCTGGGACAATTTCGTGTGACATGGCGTGATGTTTTACATTTCACGATCTAAAAAACACACAATGTTACTATTACAAGAAATCTGATGTCAGTTGTAGTGCTCTACTGGCCATGTATATAATTTTGCAAAATCGTGATGGCAGATTGGCAGAAACACAAGCAATTTACTGTAATTGCTAAAGTACACGCCTCCAGTTCAGTACAGACTCTGACACAAAAGGGTTCGGCAAACTTGTTTTCATATTTTTTATAATTTTACAATGACCACAGTTTAGTCATCAAGTCAAAGAATCTAGTTTAATTTTTTTATTTGGCCTGACAGAATTAGTTTGAAGTTTGGATGGTAAATACAGGAGTGAAAATTCCTAAATTAAAATCATGACAAGGATTTTTTCGCAAACTATTTTTGCATTCCTGCTACTTTATTTTTTGGGTAGTGGTAAAGCTCATTTGAAGAGAGAATTAAAGCTGGGACAATATCCAACTACTTATGTTCCTACAAAAGGCGAGCCCTGGCCAAAGCCTCAACATGTCACTAAATATGGACAGCTTTATATGGTTGTGCGCCCCTCAGTTTTCCGATTTGAGGTAGGTCATTTTTAAACTTTAAACTTTAAAATTTATGCAAAACAGTAGTAAAAAATAAATCGATTTTTCATGTAGATTGTTCGAAACACTTGTGACTTGGTGGAAGACGCTTTGAAGAGATACCACTCCATTATAAATCGACACTACTCCAATATCCAAAGATTCCGTACTTTATTTTTTGGGTAGTGGTAAAGCTCATTTGAAGAGAGAACTAAAGCTGGGGCAATATCCAACTACTTATGTTCCTACAAAAGGCGAGCCTTGGCCAAAGCCTCAACATGTCACTAAATATGGACAGCTTTATATGGTTGTGCGCCCTTCAGTTTTCCGATTTGAGGTAGGTCATTTTTAAACGTTGAAATTTATGCGAAGTTGTGGTAAAAAAAGAAATTAATCTTTTATGTAGATTGTTCGAAACACTTGTGACTTGGTGGAAGACGCTTTGAAGAGATACCACTCCATTATAAATCGACACTACTCCAATATCCAAAGATTCCGGGGTAAAAAACCCGCTAAAGGGGAAAAGCCATGGAAGGGAGACGAAAAGTATTCTGGTTATTTGGATGTCTTAAAAATTGATTTGATGGGGTCTTGTGAGAATTTTCCGAATGAAAATATGGACGAAACATGTAATTACTTATTTAATGATAGATTTTAAAATAACTAAAATATATAAAGGCTTAAATAATTTCGATCTACTTCGAAACATTTTTTCAGATGAGTTGAAAATTGACGCACCAGATGCCGTTGGTCAAGGTCTGCTTGTGGCTACAAGCAATTGGGGCATTCTTCGAGGTCTTGAAACATTTTCACAACTACTTTTCCCCACAGCAGATTACTCTTCGGTAAATTAAGAATGCTCAATTCATTTTAACATTTTTCCAAAATATTTTCTCCTGAATTCCGGTTAAATTTGTTTTTTTTGTAGCTGCAACTCAACAGTACAATTATTTTGGACTATCCTCGTTTTTCTTATCGGTCCGTTCTTTTGGACACTTCAAGACATTACCTGTCAAAGCGAGTGATTTTCCAAAATTTGGATCTTATGGCAATGAACAAATTTAATGTGTTTCACTTCCACATTACGGACGACCAATCATTTCCTTACCAAAGCAGGGTGTTTCCAGAACTGAGGTTTATTTATTATATGCGTACATATGGGGAATAAAGATATTTAACTTTTCTCCAGCAAAATTTTTCGTTAACATAATTTTTTAGTGAGAATGGTGCTTACAATTCCTACACTCACATATACACTCAGGAGGACATTGCTGATATTATTGAGTACGCTCGCAGGCGTGGAATACGTGTGATTCCAGAATTCGACACTCCAGGTCATACACGGTCATGGGGTAACTCGTGGAAAGACTTTCTCACTCCATGTTACACATCTACAGGACAGCCTGATGGAACATACGGTCCTATTAACCCACTACGAATGGATGTGTATATAAAAATGCGGAAATTGTTACAGGAGATCTTGACCGTATTTCCAGACTCTTATGTTCACTTGGGAGGCGATGAAGTTGATTTTGACTGCTGGTAAAAAATAAAGTTCAATTTTTTGTATGAAGTTTAGTTTTAGTTTTTTTATTGGTAAAAATTTTTTTCTAGGAAAAGCAATCCAGAGATACAAGCTTACATGGAAGCAAGGAACTTGACAGATTACTCGGTTCTTGAGGCAGCATACATGTCGGAAATTATGAAAATTGTGAAATCTCTGTCTAAAAACACAACTTATCTAGTTTGGCAGGAAGTTTTTGATAACGGAGGTGGTGGAATTAGTAAGGACGCAGTAATTAGTGTATGGAAGGGAGGTGACGAGGATTCTGGGGAGGAACTTGCTTCAGTAACTGGAAACGGTTATCGAGCAATTCTTTCAGCGTGCTGGTACTTGGACTACATTTCAACCGGAAGGGACTGGCCGAAATATTATACCTGTGATCCACACAACTTTAATGGCACCCGAGCTCAAAAGAAATTGGTAATTGGAGGAGGTGCTGCACTCTGGGGAGAGTACGTTGACTCTACAAATTTAACGCCGAGATTGTGGCCAAGAGCATCAGCAGTGGCGGAACGACTTTGGTCAGCACAGTCGGTGAATGATACCACCGAGGCTAGTCATCGATTGGAGGAGCATAGATGCCGACTTGTGCAAAGAGGTTACAATGTTCAACCTCCAAATGGTCCAAGCTACTGCCTAATTGATTGGAATGCGGGAGATTGAAAATGAAGCGGATTGTGTGAATTAACTTTTAAAAACATGCTTTGAAATTTTATTTATTTCATCAAAAAATGATATCTGATGTCATTGTACACAGGAGAAAGTCTATTGCCATACTTTTCTAAAAAATCAATTATAACGCCATTGGACCATCCAAAACCTACTACAACGTCGTACAGACCACCACCACCGGGTTCACCTGGGGTGTCCGCTCGATACTGTTGAATTTATATGTTTTATTTATAAAATTTTAGTCATTTAAAAATAACACGTGATTAAAACAATTGTTGACTTTCGTAAAAAACGAACCTTTTCAAACATGGTGTCATTGTAGCGTTTGTAAGTAAGATAATTATTGGCTACCCATTTCTGGGCAGTGTCAAACGCCATTTCTATTGCTGGTCCATACTCGGTCGCACTTTCCAATGATTCAACGAACAAATGCTGAAGTGGAGGCCACGCATTTGGAAAATCCCATTGTTGAGAGCTTGTCTCCAAACTTGTTGGAATTCCACCGTCCCAAAGTAGGGCTCCTGAGTTATGCAAATAATCCACAACTCGAGCAGGAACATTAGTGTAGTTGTCCACGGAGTTGATTCCAGCCCACATTGGGAAAATATTTGATGGATAAAACTTTTTTCGTAGTACATTTTCATGCAAATCATAATCAAACCAGACACCAGAAGAGTTGTCCCATAACACGGCATTTATAGCAGTTTTAATATCATCTGCGACTGCATTGTATTTCCGGAACTTTTTAGTTTTCCCAAGCTGTCAAACAATAAAAATTTACTTTTTTAAAGCTAAATTTAATCCCTTTTAAATTGTTTTCACACAAATGAAAAAAAAAACTTGGAACCAACCAAGCGATTGAATTGTGCAAGCGTCACTGTATTTTTGTAAATTATCGAATTCAGGTCTACTGGAATCACTTCGCTTGTTTTGGTAGCAAGAAGACTTGCTAGAATTTTTTTTACAAAATTGATAATTATTACGAATAAGCAACTAAATCAAATAAAAACAGGTTAGAGAATAAATCTGATTACAGTTTGCAGATGCATTAAGCGGATACCATCTTGAGGAAAAATCCCATCCTGACTCTGCCCCTGATTTCATGTTCATGTAAAATTCATCGCGTTGTTGGGTAGACTCCAAAGTTTCTGCTAGCACGTATTCACGACTAAAAAGACAATTGAAAATTTTCACACATTTTACTTCTTCGTAGAAATTTTTCAATGTGTAAAAAGTTTGTGCATACAAATAACTTTCTGGCCGCGGTCCAGTAACTTCATTGATGTATCGAAATAATGTATGATTATCACCCGTTTTCCCATCAAGTACTACCACACTTCGATTATTTATCCAATACTGGAACTCTTTTTCCAGGGATGGAAGTGAACTTTCCAGAAACTCCAAATCCCCACTTGCTTCCACATAGTCCTTAAACATTTGGATGAGAAATGGTGGCTGCGTTCTGGAGTAGTAAATCCTATTTCCATTTGGAACATAACCGTACGTGTTCAGCAGTAAGAGAAAGTCTTGAAGCATGCCCTTTACAGACTCTAGCATTTCGCAGTGAATCAACCCACGAATTATCCAGTATGTGTCCCAATAATATAGCTCGAGAAATCTGCCACCAGGTAATATCACTGGATTTGGAAGATACACCAAAGAAAACATGTCAGGTCTGTCTTTCACTTCTGTGCTGATTTTCTTTCCAAGCTGCTTCCACAGTGCGTTTAGCTCGAAACCATACTGCCGCAGTACGTCGTCTCTGATATGGGATAAAAATTGAGGATATGGCTTCCAGTCCAGGGGTTCCCATGCGGTAAGCTCCTCCCCTCGTTGTCCAAAATTTACGCTAAGAAACTGTTTTATATCGTCTTTGCTTGGATTACTGGAGGTGTTGACCATCATGGTAGCAAAATTGGCCTTCACCAGGGATCGTGACAGCTTCAGGGGCAAATCAACGTAGGTTTTCCGGTCCTCAAAGGGC
Organism: Lepidocyrtoides sp. E14; assembly: GCA_027743805.1. Taxonomy (NCBI): domain Eukaryota; kingdom Metazoa; phylum Arthropoda; class Collembola; order Entomobryomorpha; family Entomobryidae; genus Lepidocyrtoides; species Lepidocyrtoides sp. E14. The sequence goes on along the minus strand of JAHZMZ010002461.1, from coordinate 36,709 downwards.
TCTGCCATTGTAACCGTATGAAGAATTTCTCCGTAACAGTAAATGTCACTGTAGTAAAAAAACACTTTTAGTGTTTTAAATACCAATATAAAACTTTAGGGTTTGATGAATAGTTTTTTTAAAAAATGGAATGCTTTACTCATTGCATGGTTGTGGATACTCGCCAAAAATCAGACTTGGACGATAAATCAGCAATAATGTGATCACGATCGAAAGCTTGTTAGTTCCAGGCATCATTTGCTTTTTAAATTGTAAGTGGAATACTTTCAAAAGAATTTTAATTTGACATAATTTGTAACAGTCTGTTCCAGTTCTAGTGGTGGACAGCGCAAAAACTGAAATGAAAATTTCAGTACATTATTTTGCCATTTATTCATTCACATGCACTTGTTGTTTTCATTTCATATGTATTTATTTTAGACTATTGGATTTAGATAAGAGATGATAAAACCAATTTGATATCTCTTCATATTATCCTTTGTCATATAAATTATTTTTATCCACAATGTGGATTCCATATATTGACATAACCGTTTATCTAAAACTTACCAAAGAAATACCACATTAATGGAAATAATATTCTTCTAAAAGCAACAATTTTAACATAGGCGTGCATGAAACTTCTACAGTGCAATAATAATGATTTGTAAACCTGCAATTGAAATTTTTTAATGCTAAATGATATTTAAGTTGAAATCTGTGATGTGATGAAAGATTACGTGACATGACATGACCAAAATGTTGAATGTCTGATTCATTAGAACAGATAGTAACATTAAAATTTCATAAATTTACATGTGTGTAATTGGGGAAAGTTACACTGTTGGAATTTCCAACTTGGAAAGGAGGAACTGCATGAAATGAAGCACTTCCTTAATCCTCACGCCGTGCTTGTATGCAAGCTTTTGGTATGCATGCCGGCTTCGCTGGTCTCTCTGTAAGCAAAACACAAATGAATTGACAGATGACAGAACAGATGCTGATGGCCAAAATATTATTCACTTTACTTTCATTCAGCCTCACATTTTTGGAAGACATTCAATTTCAATGTTTGTGGTTTGAACTGAAGTGATTAACTGTGAAATTTAAATTTAATTAGCTAGTTTTACCAGTTTTGGTTAGTAGAAAACTTCTACAAGTCGGAAAACACGGGAGAACAACAATGGAAGATATTGACAAGGATCGTAAGTAAATTTAACGTGATAATAATAAGTTACATTGCGATTTACTTAACGTTTAAAGGCACAATAAAAGTCGGCTTTCTCCTTTTTTATTGTAGCCTTTTTGAAGCCTTTCAACAATGCAAATTTTGACGTTGCGTCACACGTAACATCTTTACTGGCTTCCACGTCATCGTCCATATCAGAACTGTCAAAACATATTGCAGCAATCGACCAGCAAATCCATTCCAATGTTTCGACAAATCATGGAGATTTGCTGGCTCAAACTACAAACGTGGAACTTATGGAGTCAGTTGTTCAAAACTGTAATAAGAGATCAAATGCGTGTTTTACTTCCGTTGGAAACATTAAAACTCGACTGGATGATTTACACGAGAAATGTGAGAAACAAGTCGACTACTTGGAAAATTTGTACGCAGCGGAGGAAGCTACTAGAAGAATCACTGCAGTGATTGAAATTGATCAGAGGGTTGGTCAGGAGAAAAATACGGCTGATGTTGCATCATGTGTTGCTCAAATAGGTCAGTACTTATCTGGTACTTGGTGTGTTATAAAAAATAAATATACTACAACTTTCATCAATTTTCTCTCTAGAATTCCTTTGTCGGAAAACACCAAAATTGGATTATCTGCAGTCCTATCATGACAAGGCGACTTCTCTACGACAAAATATTGAAAAACAGACTGAAAACATATTGAACCAAGGGCTCAATGCTCACTCTGTTTCACAGGTACAAACTGAACCTATGACCTACTACTCCTCTAAAAGACCATCGTTTTGGCATACAAATTAATAAGTCTGTTTACAGGTTAGTAGCTGCTTGCAAATTCTGATTAATTTGGATGTTCTTGAGGACAAAATAGTCAAGGTTTTTGGCGAAGTTGAGAAATTGATTGAGAGGGATGTCAAAGCTGCACTGGATGTGAAAGTACAGGCTCCGTCAAGTCGAGGTAACTTGTGCATTTTAAAGTGTTATTGACATGAAAAGTGATAATGTCGAATAAATGAAATTTAATCCTTGTTCATCTGTTATCTTTAAGGTGCCGGGGGAGCCGTAAGAGCTGTTTTGCCGTCAACTTCCTTAGCCGTTGGTCAAGTGTGGAGCAATCTTGAAAATGTTTCTACAAAGTTGATTGCTCACGCCAATAAAGTAAAACTTCTATGGAAGGCTGTGTTGGCTGGGAAAGATGCAGTTTCCAATCTTGCCTTTATCGATTTTATTCCAAATAGAGAGCATGTGTTTAAAAAGTTTTGGGACAACTTTATGGATATTCAAATTCGTCATTTCTCTTCTGTCAAGCAGGACTTTTTAAAAGCTGCTTTTGACAATGAGTTCCCACGATTATTGAAAATATTTACTGACCTTGGAGCTAAAATTGAGGAAGGGTCAGACATACAGTAAGACCAAGTACAAATTCATTTTCATGAACTCAATAAGCATTTGGTTTACAGGTTTGAACATTTTTTGTCACAGAATACAGTCAAATCTCAGAGGTGTGATATCAAATTACGAAAAAGCGTACCTATCAAAATCCCTAGCCAGATTATTTGACACCGTCAACCAGAACTTTGTTACAATCCCTACGAAACCAGGATTGGATGCTATACTCAGAATTATCCGAACAGAAATTCAAGTAGAAGATCCAATGCTAAAACGACTGATGCTTCGAAATATTGGGAAAACGGTTAACTTGATATGCGTAAAGTCAGAACAGCTTGTGGCGACAGACGGAAGTGCCACACAAGTGATTGGTATGTATATTTATTAAAATACAGTGGCGCAGTTTTCCACGGCAAAAGGTTCGCTCGTAAAGTCGACATGATAATTAATGAATCTTTAATTAATTACGATTAGGACCGGCAACCGATTCCCAGAGATGTAATGCACAGCTTGTAAATATGCTGGATTACTTTAGAACACAGCTAAAAGATACCGAAACTGGAAATGGGGTTGAAGTACTTATGCAAAATACCATTAATCCTTTAGTCCTTGCTATTATTGATGCCATCGAAGCGATTGTTCAAACCATGCACAGCGAAAATTTTCAACGGTATGAGTTTGAGTTTGTTTAATTTGTTTTGGTTTCGATCAACCGATTTCATAAATTTTTATATTGTCTGTAGGTCCAACAGAGCTACCGAATACTCCTTGTACATGGGGGAGCTTCAAAGCTTTGTAGCTAGAACAAGCAAAGATTATTTTGCCCTGTATAAGCCTGTGGATCTGGTGCAAAAATGGTAAACGTCATAATAAAAAAAAGTAAAAAATACTTATTCATACAAGTATTGGGTAGACACGTATGCTCAGAGTAAAATGTTCCATTTCTACCCGTTTTTGCAGTGGCATTCAAATAGCAACAAGAACCATTGATCTGTTCACTCGTCACGTGTGCCTCCTGGCTCCCCTTCATATGGAATCCACCCGTAATCAAATTTTGACAGACTTGAACCAGCTAGAAATAGCTTTAACACCAGTGTGTCCAGTATTATCAGAACTTGGAAAGCCATACAAGCTACTGAAAGGCTTCAAGAGTTTACTAGGCATGAAAATGGAGGAGATTGTGTCTTCCAGTATTGTTGGCAGCGCTGTCAGCTATAGCTGTACAATTCAGCTTTTGTTCCGATTCTCTAGAAATGAGATGAAACTACCTCATTCTGTAAACGGGTGGTCCATCACACGCTACTGTAAATGGTTGGATGAACATCCTTCAGAGTCAGATCGTCTTAATTTACTAAAAGCAGCATTAGAGTCGTATGTCCATACAGTTAGAGCCAAAGGTCAGCAAACATTTTGTACGGTTTATCCGCTCATGATGACATTATTACAAAAGGGTTTAGTTTCCGCACATTAAATACCTCAGGGATAAGTAGTACCTATGTACTTCATTGTCATTTTTACTTCTTTTGTCTGAATATTAGTGTGAAAAAAATATGTTTGTACAAAACCTGTAAATATATCTTAAAATATTTGTGTGTAAACCTGTATTTGTGTGTGCTTATGATGCTACATTCCATTTAATGGACAATGCATACCTGCATACAAAATGAATGAATGAATGAAATTTTCAGGCTAGAAGGAATATTATCATACTCATGAGGAAAAAATATTGCAATAATAATATGCATTTAGAGAGAGAGATATAACACTTTTGTGTGAGACTTTCACTTTTTCATCTTGTGCTTGAAATTCTAGCCTTTTTAGTGGAGCAAGTGGCAAATAAATCTTGATGGTGATGATGAGAAAGTCTTGACGATTCTTTAGTATTATTATTATTTCAATTTCTGTGTATTACACTATTCCTCTCCTCATATGTAAGTAATAATAATAATAATGTAAAGTGAAGCTCAAGAAGACAAGTATTTTTACGAAAGAAGCATTGAAGGAGTTTTCTGTTCTGGCTTCCCCCTCGCTCTACCTAAAAATTTTTAACAGAAGACAAGCAACCAGCAAACCAAGTCTAAGAAAAAAGATCTAATTTCATATTTATAACTTCCAATGTACAAATGTATGTACATCATCATCATAATATGTTTGTGTTCTGTTCAACAATGCTTTTATATCATTCGTCTTCTTAAATATTACGCTGTAAGGCAAAAAAAGGGGTAGAAAAACACCACCACCATCACACCACACACACGACCACACAAAAAGAGTAAATCTATAATAATAGAAGGTGCTTGCCTACTACAACCCAACTAAAGTAAGTACTACTATTGTTGCTGCGATGTTGAAAATGCTCTCATCTTCTATTATTTTTATTATGAATGTACATGTATACAAGTTCTTTTTTTATATATATCTTTTTTTATATATATCTTTTTTTATGTATTGCATTCGTACAATTTTTTTCCCTAGCCACCTACTTTTTTTTGAATGTGAATATGAATATAGAGAGAGAAAGGGAAACACAAACACACACATACACACACACGCTCTCTTTCAGACAACTCAGACAGTCAGAAACACAACAATTTCTAGTTTTGGACTGCTGAAAATGAATGTAGTGTTGGGTGAAGAAGTAGTAATGTTGAATGCGTTTTTTTAAGAATATAGGATGGAAGGGAGCTTTTAAAAAGAATATCTTTTTATACAAAAGTAGGATGGATGAGGATGAACTAACTGAATGCAACTACTACTACTACTGCTACAACAAACAGCAGCAGAAATAAGAAGCAAAACTAAAACGAAAGCTATAAGTTTTATATATAATTTTTTATACGTATGCCCAAAACACCAAAATCGCATCCGTCCTCTCTCTCTCTCTGCGTTTCTGTCTCTCTGACTGACTCTCTTTTTGCCTGGCTACTGCGAGAATTACAGACCTTTTTACTATTTCATTTCCACTGTCACAGATATAGCGCACACTTATTGGATATATATAGAGATAGATATATATCTGTATGTATATGAAATAATATTCTTTTCTTTTATTTTTTTCTACTTCTCCAATTCCACTCTCCGTTTCATTTCTTCGTTTCTCCGAGTCTCTTTTTTCGGATGGGAAAGGGAGAAAACGGGACATGGTCCTGTGTGTATTGTACATCATCATCATCATCGTCAAAAACATCGCCAACAGCACCAAACAACTACGCTACTGCTCTGCTGCCACTGTTGTTGTTCACTTTTATAGTTAATCCAACCCTCTTGGAAGATTGATCTTGTTTTTTTTTATTCAGGCATTTTGGAAAGTACTGCTGGTGTGTGAGGAATTTCAGATTTCATAGGAAATCAAAAAAGTGGTGGTGAGTGATTGGAAGTGGAAAGTTTTGAAATAAATAAAAATTCATTGAAAGAGGAGGTGGCAAATGTGGTGAAAGTTCCGGTGATATATGATAAACAAGTACACGGCACACACGGCTGTGAAGCCAGGCCAAGAGTGAGTAGTGGAGGTGGTGGTGGTGGGTGGACAGTGGAGTGAGTGAAGAAGNAGCCAGGCCAAGAGTGAGTAGTGGTGGTGGTGGTGGTGGGTGGACAGTGGAGTGAGTGAAGAAGTGGACAAGTACATTATGCCCCTTTGTTTATCCGTGTAGAAAAGAGAATATATATATTGGATGGGAGAAGCGTGAAGCTTGGAAATGATCTTCTCCACCAGCTTCCAAGAAAAAAAGCTTCCAAGTGTGTGACATTATTACAAGGGGATTTCCAGTACAGGCATAGTGCAGGACTAGTTGGAGTCCGTGTTTTCAGGGCAATACTACTAAATTTGTGCGAGAGAACTGTTAACAGCGACGACAGCCTGGCAGAACAGGTAGAAAATCGACAGGCCGTTGCTTCATGTAATGGCAAGTTGTGGAGTCGGAGGGCCTGGATTTGGTGAAAGGCTCTGTAATTTAGAGAAAGAATTCGAAGCATACCGTTCTCGACTTGAAACTGAGGAAAAGTGGAAAGAAATCTTGGAAGGGTGGATTTTGCATAATTTTAGTAAGGAGGACACTACTGTCAAAGCGTTGATAATAATGATGAACTCTAGGAAAAAAAACTGAACATTTTTTCTAATCAATGAAACTCTACGGAATATTTTCTTATAGAGCCTGATGTTCTTTTCAGGTTACGACATTCAGCGCGAACTGTGGAGAAGGACGCACGGAGACAATAACGGTTCATCGTGCGCCATCGCGGAAAAGCCCACAATGTCAGCGATAGAATACAACGCTGTCAATGTTGGAAACGCCAACAGCCATCAGCATCAACACGGTCATCCAGGAGGAGCTACTGCAATGATAGTGACAAATTCAGCAAACCTTTTATGCAATTATTGTCCTCCAGCTGCAAAAAGGAAAAAACCGAATATGACTGGAGAGACAATTCAAATGATAACGGCGGATGGAAGGCAGCTTCAACAAAGGACCGTGGCCAATGCTACACTTACTGGTACAGCAGTTCCTATATCACTTACACCTGTAACAAACGCCCTCATAAGACAGGACACGAGATTTAACACGGAGGAATTTGACCCAGTCAAGATTTTTGGAGAGCTCACGTCCACAGGTTTGACCACAACTTCTACTGGTGTAATAGGAACAACAGAGGGTGGTTTTGGAATACTTGGTTTGTCAAGTTTTGTTAACTGCATGGCATGATGAGCTCAAGTGGTAGAAAAAAATTTACTAATAGAAAACCCGTTTGTGTTTTTTTCCTCTTTTGTTTTTCTAAAATTTTAATAAATCAGGTTTCAATGCGTCTGCAGGGTCTTCCAATTTATTGGATCACACTACACGAATACTTTCATTTGCTTCCGATGGTAATAGAATTGAGGAGTCTTTAGAGATTAAGCGAACTGCAACAAAGACATTTCCTGGTACAGCCACTGTGGTACAAGTTCCTAACAACAGAGGCGATGCTTCCCATACACCCACAAAGAAGACTGTGAGTAAATACTCATGTCAAGTCGTTTTAGTTGATTTATTGCTACAAACTCAAAAGTGTGATTGTATAATAATGAACCATCTGAATAATAATAATAATTATAGGGCACTAAGGGGAAAAAAGGCAGCAAGGCTAGCAAAGCAGCTGCTGCCGCACACTCCTGCCACGATCCTTCCAAAACATCCGGTTCCTCCCCAAGAAGAAAACTGAAGAGCATGAGTATCGAAGAGAAATACTACGTCCTTCAAAGACTACTTAAACCAGACGTCAGCCAGGCGACAATTTGTGAGGAAATGCAACTGAATAAATCCGTAGTGAGTAGAATCTGGTGTGACCGATTTAAAATCGAAGAGTTGTACAAACAAGGCAGTGGCAACCGAATTAAAGTAAAGTACATGCATAACGGGCCAGCACATCCGAAAAAGAGGGGTCACGGGAAGAAAGCCAAAGCGTTAGCAAAGCAAGCTGCAGCATCATCAAACAACAGCAGCTCGAAAAACTCCTCCGATAACACAACTTCCAGTGTCGCCCACACAACTTCCACTTCCTCGGCAACGGTCAGTACCCCAACAACGTCCGCGTACCATCAAACCATGCAAAATTTACAGCAGCCCACATTTGCACGGCCAACACTGCTCGGCTTGTACGCAGCATCGACAGAAACCCTTAATAATCTCAACGTAGCTGGAAGAAATTACGAGCCTAATAATGTTCCACATTAGTTGGCAAACAAAAAAAATTCTGATAATGATAATATTAAAGATGACTATAAGAAGATGCTGGATATAGAATGCCACTGCATAAATTTCTCATTTTTTCCCCTCTACAAATCGCAAAAAAAAGGTTTATGTTCTTGATTTCAAGAAGAAAGTATTCAAACTATATATTGTGTAATATTTCTGCTTGTATATAAATATATATAAATTCCATATTATATAACTTCATATTTCATCTGATTTCGTTGTACATTTCGAAAAAAAACAATATGGGAAAAGAAAAGGAATCTGCAATTTCAAAGTTGAATACGTATAACGATTTATAAATTACAGATATTTTTAAAAATCAAAGCTGTATTTACACACAAGGTATATATAATGGAAAACATAATATTATTATTATAGGAAATTACATTATAAATACATACATAAATATATGTGCAGTATATAAAGGTATATGAAAACTGAAAAGGTTGCTTTCATAATATACATATATAGCAAAATAATGCTATAATCACTGTTAATTTTTCAATTGGCTTTAACTACAATAATTATTTATTATTATTTCGATATTCGATAAGATTAGTTAGGTTATCAAATTATTATTGGTAAATTGATGCAGGTAAAATCGTCCAAGTTTTGATGGGTTTTATATTGCCCCATTCAACTGATTTCGTGAATGACTTTGTGGTGACCATTATGTATGTGCGTGAAATGCTAGTGTAACTTGGAATGTGCAAGTTTAAATATTTAAAATTAGAATATTTAATTGTAAATAAGCTATTGTTTATCTCATATATTACGTATGTGTATTATTATTATTAGTAGTAGGCATATACTAAATGAAACAAGAGAGAATAAATATAATTCTTTTAACTATTATAATAATTGCAACGTACATTTATACATACCTAACGGTGGCAGCAACTTGGAAAGATTGATTTCAAATTTTGTGCCATTTGCGAAAATTAATTGCATATTTTTTTACTATAATAATTTAATGCATTGCAGTTGGCGTTGGGTAGAAGAAAAAAGTTTACCATGAACCCGAACCGGATGCAGTTTTGTCGTTGAAAAATTTGTTTCCTTTAAGCCAGCTTATATGAAATGGTGACTTTCACTCCTTTTTTACCTTTTTTACTACATCACACCTAACCGTACCGCGAAGCGCGCTCCGTTTTGCACAATTTCATTTTTATGCAAAAATATGTCACTTCCTACTTCGGTATGTGACATGCGGAGAAAGCAGCAGATTTGTCATCCATCATGAAAATGACAGAAATGCTTACATGTGAAGGTCAGTGACTTCTGACTATGTCTTCATTTATTTCAATTTATTAACTGAAAGCAAAACTAGAAAGCAAATTGCAATTCGCAGTGCAAATTTGCACATAGCAAACAGCAAACTTTTTTTTTATCACCATTCATTCGCAAATTCGCATGCTGTCATGTCATGCAATCACTTCCTAAAACATCAAATCAAGTGAGCCCTACTTACCACAGTATGATGAATTTGATTTGCAAATCTTTTTGACAGAGAGAGACTCAATTTACTATCATGAGTCCATGAGGGAGCAAAAAGTTCTCTTTAGGAGGGAATATTTTTCTTTGTTTCTCTCTCACAGTTTACCTACTGTATACACTGTTTGCTTGTAAATTGTAAATACACACACACGACACACGGCCGGTCCGTATAAAGATATGACATTTATTGCTTTGGTTTGAATCTCCGGTGCAGCAGGACAGTCTATCATATTCCAGCTGAGACTAGGGATTGCAATCGATTAAATTTTAAAACAAAAAGTGATTTTAAAAAAATATAGAAGTAATTGTGCTACTACTGCACTGTCATATCTCTCACCACAGGATTTTGTGGATCAACCCGCCTTTATTTCTCAATTCAAGCAGACGCACTGACGCTAATTGAAAAAGTATAAAAAAATAACAGACAGGTCAGTTTTAATAATAGTATTTAATTTAGTAGTGTAATTAATTGTCCTTTCTGTTGAATGAATTAGTTCTTGATTAGTGTCACTGATTTCAATGTTTTTAATACCTCAGGTTACCCTACATGCCATTTTGTCAGTAAACTTTATTCCAGACATCAGAGCTATCATGGAGGTGGTTAAAGAATTGTTTGGCACGGAAAATCTGTATGAAGTCCTGGGAGTTTCTGAAGATGCAGCCAATGATGAAAAAACCCGTGAGCGATTTTGAAAGTTCCGGTCCCGCATTATTATGGTATTTCGCTAGCTTATGTGTAATGAGTCCCGTTATTCCTTTGATTAGTTCGTTCGGCCTATCTGAAGGCAGCTTTAAAATTCCATCCGGATAAAGCACCAACTGAAGAGAGAGAAATCCAAACAAAAAAGTTTCAAACAATCAAAAAAATTTATGAGCTCTTCCAGGACAAGGACTTGAAAAAAATTTACGATGACACAGGTAACAGGCAACTAGAGAGATTCCATTATAATATACCATCAAACAAGTCTCGAGCAAATGTCTCCATCATATTCATAGCACATTATACATGGTTGGGTTGGGTCCATTATTTTGTAGGTTCCTGGCCCGATGATGAAACCATTGAGTTGGATGTGGCATCCTTCGGTAGACTTGATGTGAATGATATATTAGAATTCAAGAAAATGTACCAAGGCTCTGACGAAGAACGTGAAGATATCAAAAAGTATTACGAGGAAGGCGAGGGAGACATATTCCATATCTGTGACAATGTATTTTTCCTCAACGTACTCGACGATGAGGAAAGAGTAAATTCGGTTATTGAAAGCTTAATCGAAACTGGCGAGGTGAATCGCCTGACCGCCGGTAAGAAGGAAGGTAAAGTTGCTGAAAAGAAGAGGAAAAAGGTATGTCTGGTTTTCATCGTAGTATTTCCAGAAATCCGGAATAAATGCCAGAATCAAGTTTGACGTGAATCATTTTTTAATTAAGCATAATTTTTAAAAAAAATTACAACTACGCAGGCTGTAAAGGAAGCAAAAGAAGCAGAGGCAGTAATGAAGGAAAGGAATATTGGAAGCCTCGATGATTTGCAAAAAGCTATAGCCAAAAACAACAGCAAACGATCTAATTTCCTAGATGAATTAGCAGCAAAATACGGGGGTGCTGAGCCTAAACGAAATGGTAAAAAAGCAACCCGTCAAAAATTCTCCTAATAAGTTGTAAGGAAATGTTAGATGTTGGAAAATGAATTGTTGCACATGGATGAAATTACGACAGTGGAGAGATTAGTAACATAGTTGCCTTCACTTTTTACTCTTTCCAGGCAAAAAGAAGGCTGAACCGTCGGATGAAGGACCAAGCAGTAAGAAATCAAGGATCCCTGTCAAGACTACAGAAAAAAGCGGAAGCGTTGGCAGCACTCGCACCACAAGATCAAGAAGTGCAAAGTAAATTTTGTAAATTCAAAAAGTCGGTGCTCAAGCGCTAACTTAGTCATAAGATTTACTACATTATACATACTGAATTGAATAGCGTATCTTAAAACTATAACGAACTCTCTCCTCTGAATTGGCCCAATAATGCACAGCTCCCTTAAGTGACTCATGATGACCAATGAGTACCTTAAGTGGGTGTCGAAATTACTTGTTTATATTTACCAGTCTTTTACTCATTTTAGAAAAACCTTTGCTTGTACGATAATTACAATATTTGACTTAAATACCAATATACATACATTCATTCAATAAAGCATTACACACAACAGTTAAACTGAACTACTGTTTGCATATTTTTTTTGGGCATAATGTGTATTCTAATTCATTCTCGATTATCATTTTCGTTTTTAGAATTTAAGTTGGAGACTTTGTTCATTAATTTTATTCTGGTAGCCTCTGTCACTGCTGTCACTTCTTGAATAACTATCGCTGGAATAATAACTTCCCGAGCGTGAAGGTGTAGGTGGCTGAAGGAGATGGTCGTCACTTTTCGATATTGAATTTCTCTCCTGTTGCACCGCTGCCGCAACCGTCGATTGTTGCACAGTGTTTCCAGAATCCTCAAATACCATGAAAGTTCTCAACAGGTTATCAATAGCATCTGTAGCTTCTTTTATAAAGGTATCTTTGCTGATGGCATTATCCTCCCAGCCATCGGGATCCGTGGAGAAGCGGCTTAGTCCCATTGCAATCATTGCGGATTTATATTGAGACACTGTTATATACCCGTTCTCGATTCTGTCATAAATTCTGAATATTGCTTCGCTGTGTTCAGGCGTCAAAACTCTTGGAAGATTGTCAAATGCTATGAAATCAGTTCTGGCTTCCATCATTTTTGAGCAAAGGTTAGAAATGAATGTCCACGGATTGTCGGGTTTATCGACAATGCACAAAGCCAAAAAATACTCAAACATCATTTGTACGTTGTGGTCCTCGAGCCTACAAACAAGTTGAAATAATTGTTTTTAAATCTGGGTAATTGCAAGTCGGCTTACATCGTTCTAATTGGAGTCTTTTAAATGCATGCATGTATGTCGGTATTTGTTCATCATCATCATACCAGTCTACAATGACTTCATCAGAGCTGCTGACAACTGGTGGAGGCAATCTGTTGTCGTCCAGTGGAGATATATTGTCAATGGCAAAACCCTCTGATTTCGTTTTCGACTCAACTTTGGCAGGCGATAAACTTTTGTTTCTTTCCATTAGCTTTCTTTCTCTTTCTTGGTTATCCAGTGTGGATTGCGATGGAATAAATATTGCTTTTGGCTGGGAATGTGTTAGTCCAAGAGTACGCCTCTTGAATTGCAGTTTTGTGCAAACCTGCTTCATCTGTAAATCTGCTGGGTAGTCTGGTTTGTAATGCTTCTTGAAGTATTCCTTGGGGAGCCCCTCAAATATTGGCTCAGGTTCCTTTGGTGCTAACGGACTAAGGACAGATTTGGTCCTGGAAGACACTGTGCTCAATGGTGCAGTCAATTTTCCGCCAAATCCTGTTGACTTTGAGTCAGTTTTTTTTCCAATTGATCGCCCAGCAGAAGAAGCCTTTTTACGCTGAAGATAGAATCGGGAAATGCATTCTTCGTCTTCTTCACACTCACCCAGTAGTTCAAGTTCATATTCGGTCAAGGGAGAATTGAAACCAGTTAGACAGGAGGCATCAAACTCAACCCCACAGTTTTCCAGTTCTTCATGTTCTTCACCAGACGTAGCCTGATCATGACAATTGACAAAATGCAAAACGTTTCATGCAATCTTTCCAACTGTAGATACATGTAAAGTAGTAAAGAAATTTAATTACTAGCATACCATAATTACTGCTTATTAAAATGGTGAACCCCCAGGGCGGAAACAAAAATGCTAAAAATCTCCGCCTTCTTCGACAAGTGACATCAAGAACGTGTCCTAAGTACTCAGTTTCAAAGTTTCAGGTCAAGATAATAAAAAATTCATTCATGAAAGGAAAAATGTTGAGGGGAGCAATGCGAGAGAGTTAAGTAGAGATGCAATGCAGTGTTTGGAGGTGGAGTAACTCCAAGGGTGGAACTACTCCCTGACAACTATAGAGTTCCTCCAGGATATTGCCGACTGAGCAAACGACCATGCGCCTCTTGACTAATAGAGTCTGTAGTCATCAGTTTTTGGTGTTTTTTGTGCATCAAAAAACAGTAAATTCATGTCTTTGAGTTTGTTTTTTATAAGAATGTATTCATTTATTTCATTTATTACGTAGCATAATTTCGGAACAGACCATCACGATCCACAAACATTTTGGAAGTTATTTTAAATTTTATACCAGAAGAGAATTATGAAGATGACATACATAAACGAATACGATTCAACATTCACTGTATGTTCAATACTTACACATCCTATCGTCAAGATATTATTATACTTGATAGCAGTGGTAATCACATAGCCCTTAAACAACAACAAAAGTTACCACAAATAATTAATAGTTCCATTTTTCTGTTTTTTATATATATATTTTTTTAGCATTTAAGTAAAACACTCCTTATTCGATCCCCGTTGAATCCAGCCATAATACATGTTTATATGCAATATCTTTGTTGTTAGTTAATTGTACATTATTGAAACATTTTAACGATAGCATAGCGAATGTGAATAAATTGCTTTCAGATTTTAGAAACAAGGATACAGTAATTATAATAATAATAATAAAACTGTACTGAGTAGATATACATAATATTATCGTTAATATCTGACCAAGAGGGTCACATAAAATCTTCAAAATCATCTAAATCATCGGCCGCGTAGGAGGTCATAGCACTATCTACATTTAATTTAGCTTTTCCGAATTTCCCCTTTGCTGCTTTTGGCTTATCTTTCTCTTTTTCTGCCTTGGTTTTCTCGTGAAACAAGGCTTCTACATTAGTCTTTACTTTTCTCAACCTTTTTGATGGCAGGCTGAGACAGAGGTCTTGAACGAAGTCTTCTACAAAATCTTCAAAAGGAGTGCGTTTCTCGTATTTTCGAAGATCAGCTATTATTTTCTTACGGAGCTCATCAAAATCATCTTTCGTCATCGGGTCACTAGTGTCGATCTCTCCAGCACCTAAACCAGTTAGAATCAAATAAATTTCGATGACAAGACATTAACTACAGGTTTTCCAATATTTAATTCTGATTAATCAAATTGCCTCTTTATTGTGGTGCATTACCAAATGCTTGTTTGACCATGTTAAGTTCTGCTTCCTCTTGAAGCTTTAATAGCTTCAGTTTCTCAGCCTCTATTTCTGCAGGCGTCATATTAGCACGCAGTTTTTGAAGCCTCTTCTCCTCTTGTTCCCTCTGCAAAATTTGATGATTGGAAGGTATACCATAAAACATCACGAAATGCTAACAGTAATGCTAATTTAGCACAAACAGGCTACAACAACATTTGGATTTTGAGCGAGCAAACGTTACCTCTTTTTCTGCTATTTTTCCGGCAAGGCGCTTCTTATTCTTTTTTTCCTGTTTTGGACCTGATGATGCGCCTGATTGTGTGGATGCAGGATCATCATCTTCATCATCCCAATTGTCCTGAAAACATGAAACCACGAGGATGAAACTAACTATTTATATCAAATATTGTTTATCCAAAAGTGAAATTCAGTTAACACACTCATTCACCTTAACAGGTTCCTCTTCATCTTCCCCATCCCATTTATCTGTCTTCTTTACAGGCATATCACGCATAGGTTCAATATCAAACTCTTTCTTCTCTGTGACAAACACAAAAATTAATTTCTTCAGTATCATAAATTAGCCCATTGCGTAAATAAATGAAACGAAAAAACGTAAACTCAAAATTACCCCAATCATCTTCGTCGGCCATCCTGAAAACTCGTATTTGATTTTAATTAGCTTTCTTTCTATTATTCTGCGAGTGAGCTGCTGCTGCTGCTGCAATCTCTAGTAGTCAGTTTCACAAATCACAACTACACAGTTGTACTAAAAGAGGAGTACAAGTGGTTTCCTAAAGTATAAAACAAAAAAAATATACAACAATTTAATTATTGAACCCAATGCCACGCCTAAATTAAAAAGTTAGGCGCAAAAAATCTTCTTCAACATTCCCTTACGACCAATTTTTTATAAATCCCAACTAACTACTACCTAAAAAATCTAGCAGATGTACAACCTATTCCTGTGAAGACCCTGAGAATTACTTAAAATGTGGATTGCATTAAATATAATTTTGTAGAATTATGTACAAAGAATATGACGCATAATTATTGCATCATCAGCAAATCGTCACATTCATTCATCAACACTGATCTCCTCAACATAATTAATCACATGACAAAATGCTGATGCCATTTTACCCCCTCTCCATATTTACCTTTCATTCTTACTTCACTTTCTGACTTTCTATTTGTACTTTATCAAGGTCTCCTGTCTCCTTCCTCACTCATCATACTTATTATCAAAATATCAAGTATCAATCAACTCGCGGCAAACCATATGGTAAAATATGAGAAAATTAAACTATATCACTTTAAAACAGCAATTAATTAAATCCACCCTTTTATATCCTCAATCTCATCTTTCCTTCCTCCTCAATTACCTTTCACAATTTTTGTCTTCCGAAACAAAATCGCACCCGGATGTATTTACATATTTTTTTGTCATCAATCCATCCATATGCGCTAGAAAATTATATCACTTCCTCACTCGTTTAATTATTGTATACCTTCTCGCCACATTGTTTTCCTTTTGGTTCACCTAATTCTACTTTAGAGATGATTCATTTAACTCACCTTTATATTTCGTAGAATCCGGTGTTTTCGATGAAACCGAAAATAATAGATTCACAAAGAGCACCACTACTACTTGCACGGAGCGACTTGCACCTTGGCAGTTTCATAAAAGAATGAATGTGTAGTCTCTCTTTCAGGCTTTTTTGTGTGTGTGTGTACTACTTTCACCCAAATTTCAACATTGAAGCAATTGAAGCGAGCGAACGAGTATTTAAGAAGACTAAGAAGTAAGTATAGTGTGCAGAGCACACCGTCCATCCGTCAATAATGCAACCTTATCGTATTTACTTAACACGTAATGTCATACATTTTACATACGCTGACGTACTGCAGTTCAGTAAGTAGAAGTGGATTATCCGTCTGAATAAATCTTAAGTAGCCAGAGACCTTACCTAAATACTCATGAATGTTATTAACTTCATTGATAGGTACTTTTAGTGTACCTAAGTACTACGGCGAAGTACTTCTTCTAGGTGATGATAATGCTAAAAATTTGGTAAAAATTGTTAGATTTGTGTTCACTCACATGCATGCCTGTGAGTAGATTTTGAAAGGATGTAAATAAGTAGCCTTGGCCTTACAAAATAGATGAAAAACAAAATTTTGATGATGGGTACCGTGGAACAAAATGAATAATAAATTGGAAATAACACAATTGTTGTCTTAAAATCGATTTATTTGTTTATACATATTTGACAATGTTCTTTTCATTGAGATTTTTAGGCAGTCTTTTGTAAATACAGATCAGACTTTCTAGATTGGGTACTCCAGTTATGTTTTATCTCGCTCTCTCTATTCCTTGAATCCTATTTGTTAGAAATTACAAGCGATCTTCCTTTTCCCCAAAGCTTTTTGGCTTGTGAAATACCTTTAGATGTCAGTTGATAGCAGTTCTTGAATTCCAGGTGCTGCATGTCCTCATTTTGTGATAACAATCTCAAACTAGCATCAGAAATCTAAATAATAAGAATGCACATAAAAAAATCATTCATTTTAAAATGCATTCACATGATTCATACAGAATGAATGCACTATTGTTTTCTTGGTTTTCTTCCATACCATTGGCGAGTCAATACAAATGCTGCGTAGTTCTCGGCATTTTAGAAGACCACGAATACCACCATCCGTAATTTTTGGAGAATGAAGGAAAACCTTTCGTAGTCCTAGATTGTTGAAAGGGTTGAAATAAAATGAGTTTATTATGTGCAATTCATTGCTCCCAGTTATTTGGAAAATTTTCAGAGTAATTTTTTACAATGTAAATACTTTTTAGATCTGCCAAGCATGAAGCTTTTGCCTCCAGGCCAGCACCACCCACTTCTCTTTGGTCTAGCATGTTTTCATTTCTAGATTCACTTTTTCTGCTGCCAATTATCGCATCTGAATAAATTCCATTTGGTATATTCAATTCCTCCAAGTTAGGAAGGCCTGCTAAAATAATCTTCAATGTCGAATCCGTTAAATACTCCATTTGTAAAATTTTGAGTTCAGGAAAAAATGCGACAATATCGTTGTAAACAGTTGGAAGCAGGAACCGCCCTGTTGACCCTTTCCCTCCAATGATTTTTAATGATTTTAATTTACTTTTGTACTGGTATTTCCCTGCTTCATCTTGTAGGGCCACAGATAAGTTAATATCCTCTAAAGTTAGAGACTCCAATTTTGGCATATGCGAGACAAAATGAACACAGCCAAAGAACTTTCGCATGCTTAAATGTTTCAATTTCACTAGATCCATTCCACACGGAAATTTTTCAGGTACATTAGGTAGACTCACAAAGTCAATTTCCAGTGTCTCCAGTGACTCGCCTTGACTGGAAAGAAATGGGTACAAGGCTGGAAAGCGAAATCCAGCATACAATGACATTGACAAGCTATTTAGTGCCAAATTTCTACTCAGGAGCACGCGAAATTCATCCTGGTTTAAATGAACATAGCTAAGACTTTTCAGATTTTGGAGAGCACTCGGGTTTTTTACTAAAACGTCAAACATTTCATGATGATGGCACGGATAAAATTTGCAATGTAATCCTTCCAGGTTTGGACTACAGATAAGCAATTTTCTAAATAACTCCCAAACATCATTTGATGCCCTATGACCTGGACCAGAGGAATTTTTTTCCTTGTATTTTCCAGCGAGAAGTTTCAGATTTGGAAACAAAAGGTCTTCTTCATCTGTGGAGTCATCGACACTACCCTGAATTTCTTCATCGTCTTCAGCAGGGAATGTCAAATTTTTACAACAGGAGCAATCAGTATTGATGCTTAAACTTTCCAGCTGTGTCTTCAAATAACAAATGACTACCAATGCTTCTGATGTATCTTTGGCACAAAATTGTAAATGTAAATCAGCAATCACAACGTTCAGTTCCACAAGTTTTTGTATCAGACTGAATGCTGTAGTAAAACTAATAACTTTTGTTTCTCCTTCGTTAAACTGTCCCATTGATAATTTCAAAGAAATGTTAATCCCGTTCATTTCGCTCTTCATGCAGACATCTTTGGCAGCTGTAGAATCTTCAAGGAACTCCGTTGCAAGTTTTTCTTCAAAAGCAAATGACATCCTTTTAACCATCAGCTTTCTCGTAGCAAACAACCAGGTTTTGCTGACAAGGCTGGCCGTTTTGAAAGTTTTTTCAGGAAGATAAGAAAGGACGTTTTCAAGAACCTGCATAAAGACAGTAACATACTTACACCATATTCCTGATAACCATGTGCTTCTGAATTATACAAAATCAACAACAAACAAATAAAAGGGAAATTATCGGGTCATCAATATTACATACGTGCTCAATGTCCAGTAACGGGTGAAGTTTGCTTGACCCATTTTCAGTACAACCGACAGTGCTATCCCCTTCCTCATTATCATCACTTTTCGCTCTTGGTGAGGTCGTAGAATCAACTTTTCTTACTTTCACTGGCGATCCCGAGTTGTTGTCGTCAACTAAAGTGCAACTCGTATCGTTATCCATCGTTCTCTTCATTCAAATTTAAACTAACCATGTACCAACATTGATTAATATAAATAAAAATGGTTGCACCTCTGGCACCTGTGTATGTACTTATTGCTCACTTTACTCCTAATTATCTTTGTTTTCATTTAAAATTTACAAACATTGCAAGTACTAAATCTCATCTGTCAATGTAATCTGATTGTGCATTGGTGCATGTGTTTGACACTGACTTGGCCATGCATATTGCATACCATGCGCATAGTACTAGAAATACATTACATACTTCACTTTTTGCTGACATTTTGCTCTTCAAAAGTATTCCCTGAAATCTACCGCTCTTAATGCAAACCAAAAAAGTCTCTCTTAAAACCTAAAAAAGCCACATTATTACTTTTACCTGCTTTACTGTAATATCTATAGTACTATCCTGTAGTGCATGACATGACATCCTTGCTTAAAACAGCAAGAGGACAGCAGATGACGGACTCCTAACACTTTTCTTCAGTTCTTTATTAACGCACGAACAAAGGATCGCTTTTATGCCATTTTTTATTGCTAAGTCTGCCTACTGTTGTCCCAGAAGAGAGCTGCTGCCTGTAGTCTCTGCTAAAGGAAATGTGTATGTATTTTTATCATGAATTTGTGTGACTCATGTCGCCAAAAGGATTTTCCATTTTCCTTGGTAGGTATATGAGAACCATCGATTTCTACCGGTAGTTTCCTCACGATACGTTCTGCAAAACACAAATTGCAATACAAATTAGGTATTTTGGAACCCATAAAAGCCACATCATCATCACACACACGTAGCTATCGATCTCAAAAAACCGATAATTACTATTTTAAGCGGAGATGGAAGGCCATGCATCATTTGTAATTTACTTTGCTGTCGTACACTCGCTAAATAATATAGATTTTGCGCTTTAGCCTTCACAGTAACCAGTCATTAATGGTAAAAGTGCATTCTTTGGCATGCATGCACAAAAAGGAAAAACATATAGAGACTTTTTTGGAGAATATTTGATGAGGACAAATTAAATGCTGCGAAATTTGGGTTAGCATTTTAGCATCCCCAGCCATCAGCTTTATTCACAGTTAATCAGATAATAACCGTTGTAGTTTTGTCAATGTCAATATTATCTTCTTTACTCGGAGGAATTCTCTAGGTTTATCTCCTCTATCACAAAACTGGGTACCAGGTTCGCATTGATATTGTGTTCGTCATCACATCATTCAATTACCACCAGCACTTTTTGTTTGTACCTTGTTTCTTCGTCCGCATTTTTTTTTTCTTCCTTTCAGAAGAAGAAGAAGAATGGAAGGTATGCGTATGCATCATACAGAATCAATAAAAAGCAACAAATCTGTAAATACGTCTATGTATTTAGATCAATGGCCACATTATAATGATGAGCATGATATGACTATTCCACCAAGAATGCAAGCTATTGATTAATTTAATCTAGATTGCTCATAAGAGCAAAACCGAAATGTGATTCTCATCGGCATTGTTCAGTTTAGCCTATTTCATTTTGCTAGTTTGTATTAAATAAATTTAATATCTTCTGTAGCCAATAATCAAGAACAAGACGAGACGACTCTGCACAGCGTAAATTTGCCCTCTCACAGGGAGGAACAATTTAAGTGCGAATGCTCATTATAATTTGTACAAGACAGGTAGATAGAATTTATGGGTTTAGTAGTTTCAACTACAGGAGACCAAGAGTCATCCATGCAAAAAAATATGTAAAAAAGATGAGGTCATCACTAATACCCCTTCGCACTTTGTATGAGATGATCATGGTACTGGCAGCTTGCTCTTTTTGGCGACAGATCTTGTTTGCACCAAAAAACTGATGGATTTGGTTACACAAATTGCATTGTATTTACTTGTAGTAAACAATTTAATTTCATAAAAAGCCAACTCAAATCCACCACCACTGCTTACAAAAAAGGCACGTTTTAGATATCCATGTACCAAAGTTAGTTAAGTACAAAGCATTATCATCATCATCGTCATCAGCTCAGTTCTAAGTGAATGCCATTTAGTTTACAGATAATAGTTTTCTGGTGAAGAGATATAGAAGACAATAACTGTAAATGAGCAATTCATGTATCATTGTCCCTGTGTCCTCTCTGTATTCCACATAGATTTACTTGCCAACCCAGCAAACAACTTATCCTGTAAAAGATAAAATGGTCACTGGTCAGTCACTCAGTGGTATTGAATTGGAAGTATGTACATCCATGTGAATAATATTATGCATAATATATCCATTGTATTCATCACATCTTTTTGTGAAAAGCAAACACGTTAAATTATTATTCTCTGGGACATCTCGTTTCTTTTCATAATATGCATTACTACTACTATACATTTTACCAGTTTATATGATTATTAATACGAAACAAGCAAGTGTGTGCAAGCAACGAACGACACAAAATTCAACTCATCTTCTGCTCCTCCAACATTTTATTGTGATCAAGTTGATCACAGTTAACAGCATCAACCGCTCTCTCCTATTGACTCAAACCAAGTAGACATTTACTTATTTATTATGCATATTCAGGCCAGCCAGAAAGTTTATATTGGAAGTGGTTGATGAATATATATTATGTGCTGTGCACACAAGCCTATTATAGTTAAATGAAAAAAAGGAAAAAAAGAATAGGAACTTGAATGACGTTGAAACTGTTAGTGACGATGATTATTGTATGTATAGCTATGTGGTGGTGGTGTGTGGTAGTAGTGGTGATTTTGTACTAGTATGCATGGTGGCTAGTCAAAAGAAAAAAAAAGGCTGAGGAGTTTTGTTGCATAGCCCACGGCATCATGATATTATGACTTTTAATGGCAAAGGCCAACTATATGCTCGTATTACTACTTGGAATCACATATTACACATATCATAATAATAATCATCATCCTCCGTAAACCTCTGCCATCGGTATCATCCATCTCTGTAATAAAAATGTACATGCATACCTGTGAAAAAGAAACCTCCAAATTATACCCATAATAATATAAAACTACCTACATTTTTTTTTCTTATAAGCTTCTATTCTTCTTCTTCTTCTTCAAATACTTATCTTTCCCCGATAGGTTTTCTTCTCTTCTTTTCACACAATAATAATATATTATTCATCATACCCTACTAACTTACTACTACTACAACAAAAAAAAAATTGATAATGGATTTTGATCTGCTGATACTCTCCGTCTCCACTAATGCTGCTCGTCTGCCTGCCAGTGCCTGCTGAGAGGGCTGAGAGTGAATATTATTGAAATGCTTTCAGTTTCAACTTGCTCATCATCAGCTCATCAGACAAAAACATACATTTTTATGCACCTCTTATAATAATCTTCTCTCTTCATATATACATACCATACTACTACCACATCACTCTAGTCTACTCTACTAAAATGTGGAACATGTACATGAGTGAATTGCCAGAGAAAAAATTTTTTTTTAGCTTTAGCTTCATAAACTAGCATGCTTGCTTACTACGTACATACATCTATTCAGCTTACATTCTCAGTATAATCTTTTTTTTCCTGAGCATGAGGAATCCCAAAAGGATAAAAGATAAAGCAATATTTTTTTACATGGACAGAAATCAAGTGACTCTCTAGAAAAGACAAACAGCACACAGAAAAGTATGTATGTATGCACATAGTAGAAGATGCATAATATAATATGATGACGACGATGGACTACTACTCACAAGCGTGAGACAGCTTCTTGTTGTCGGTACATATTTATATAGCTATAAAGCACGTAACGATGTGGTGATGACGATAATGTACTAAAAAATTATTATACAACTTGGTTTGTACTTATGTATATGTATGTATGTATGTATGTGTAGATAGAGATACGAAACGAATAATAAAAAGAAGTAGTAGTCGCTCGTAGTAGTAAAAAAAGCAATGGATAAAAAAAACTCGCAGAGAAAAAAGACAAGCAAGTAGTAGTAGCAGAACCGAAACAGAAAGACAAGGGACAAGACTAAATAAGACAAGAGCTCGCATTGTGTGTTATTATTATTATTACTACTACTACTACTACAAATATATTTACAATAGTACAGTTTTTTTTAAACCAATCTACATAGAAAGCTGGAGCAAAAGAACAGATAATAAGAAAGATTGATTGTGTGATGTTGTTGATGTTGTAGTAGACTTGTAGAGATTTATTTGTACAGTGCTATATTTTTTTTTCTTAACCTTTTTTTTCCTATGATAGGTTTACTTTGAAAATTATTAAGTAATTTTTTTTCTACATGGAAGAAAAAAAAGTGCAAGTGTGGGTATTTACGTAAGTATTTATGAGTAAAGATGTGTATAATGTGTTGGAAAAAAAGTAATAATAAGTTATTGCTGGAATGCATTTAAGCTATAACGTCGTCATCACAGAGTTACTTCATTAAAAAGTGGAAGAGAGAGAGAAGAGAGGTAAACCACAGTGCATTATTACACATACATAAATAACTTTATTATTGCAAGTGTGGGCTTATTGCATTGCATTTACGTAAATCCAGTAGTTGGTAGATTGCTCTTTTCACAGAAGAAAAAAAAATTGCGTTCCAGTAAACTTGAATGCAGGGGAAAGCCTGACAAATAATAGAGTTGATTTTTACAAAAGTGAGCCGAATATATGTATAGAGATGATTTTTTATGGTAATCGTTTTGTTACTAGCTTGTAAACTGGATTGAACGAATGACAGTACAGAGTTCAGCATCTGTCTGGAAGGAAGTTGATTGCAAAATACTTCGTCAAATTTCTGTCAGTAAGTTTAAAAAATGTTACACAAAAGGGAGATAAATGAACTTGAATGACAGAAAAAAATGTAACATTTCTAAAATAAATTCCATTCCTAATTTCCATAATAAAAAGTGCCATTTCTTCCAGTTTCTCTTTTCAGTTTAAAGAAATGGGTTTGCACGATAAAATTTTCAATTTTGCTTAAGGAAAGGATAAAAATGTATTATCTACGTCAGTAGGAAGAAAGTGTATACAATTTTAAAATCTTGAGTTTCATGTCTCTGGACACTCTGAATCATACAAATTCTGCTTTCACCAACTCATGTCATCATAAAGTGGATTCTCACTGAAGTTTTCTTTTATTATTTTTTTCAGAGCAAATTTTTCATTTGCCGAATTTCAGAAGAACTGAAATTTTGTACAACACGGAGGAGATTTTCTCAGTCTGGAAACTACACTAAATTCTACTATCAAGCTGGTGTCTTACTATTCAGCGCTTAGATTCAGCGTGGCTTTATTTCTCATTGTGCAATATTTAAATCTATGAGTATTTTTTATACTACTGCTGGAAAATATTCAATTTGGCTTACTACAACTCTTTTCTTGAGGTGATAAAGGTTTTCCATGTATTTATGTGGAATGTGTGATTAATTAAAAAGTTTAAGTGAAAGTGGTAGAAAGATTGGGCACCTGGGCACAGCAATACAATTTGCAATAATAATAATTAATAATAACAGCAATCCTACGCCTACCTACGATTCCGTTACAAATGCCTACTACAAAGTAAATGAAAACGAGTGTGCCGCACAACAGTGCAAAAAAATGAAATGATTAAATGAGCCATTAAAGTTGCTTCTGTATAAATTGCGATTATGATAAATGAACAAGTTCATGTTTCACAAAGTGAAAGTTTAAGGAGACAGGAGTTCCAAGACTGAGGGGTGGGTTGGCAGTCTTCGTATTAAATACGAAATTATATCCGTTATCAAGTACTATAATTCCGGTGACAGGGAGGATTCAGAATGGAGGCTATAGCGAAACATGATTTTGCCGCGACAGCGGATGACGAATTAAGTTTTAGAAGGGGACAAATATTAAAGGTAAAAAGTTTAAAGCTTTCTAAATTGATATAATCTACTTTTTTACTACAAATTTCGACGATTCTAACATGGCAAGGGGGAAAAGGCAGAATGCCACACGGCAAGACTGCTGAAACCGTGGTCAGGTTTTAAAAACTATCATCAATTCTCATTTTCTCTATCTTTCCATGCATATTATTTGGAAGTAAATACATTTGAATTGGAATCAATTCAAACTTATTAAGCTGCTAATTTACAGCGGACAAATACATGCATATATTTCTAATATAAAGCGATATTAGAACTACGTAACGTTACAGTAGCTGAAAAAAAAGCAGTAAGCAGTTTGCAGTCGAAATTCTGAATCGGATTGCGAGTGTCGAGTGTTCAGTAAAAGTGGAAATGTGCGAATGTGCCAGATGCTGTATGAAAGGCACTTTTCGTGCACACGAACCGGCAGATGCTTCAGATTGGGTGTTGGTGCGAATATGCCGGCACAGTATAATTGATACACGGTAATCAGCTCCTCTCAAGTCTGATTCTGTGAGTCTAGTAAAAATTCCACAATGGCAGAATTGCCTTTTATTTATGTTATCGTTATCGTGTATGGCGTGGACGGTAAAAATAGTATGGGGAAATACAAAAGAAGGAAAGAAAGAAAGGATAAAAAAAGTTCACTTCCTAATGAAAGAACCGAACCGAGAGAAAAAAATATATATTCGGTACAGCTTTAATTGTAACATTCTTTGGAAGCTTTAAAAAAATATATAATTTTTTGTCATGTTAAATGGAGTAAATATATATTAAGGTTATAGTGAAACTCAATTCAATTCCACCGTATTTTCCAGTACATGGTTTGGTATCAAAGTATCAACTAAAAAAACCGAAATTGCAAAATGCCTTTTTTGCTTCTCAAAATCGCAAATTTAGCTTAGAAAGCCACACACAACGCGAACCAGCAGAAATCAAAATGTTTGTTTGTGTGTGTGTAGGTGATGGTAAGGTATACATCACACATTTAAAAAATCTTGCACACAGAAAAGAGAACTGAAAAAGAGAAGGAGAAATGTAAAGAAAAGTGATGGGTGAGGTTCATGGTTCATTCAACTTTTTGCGTGTGTTTATGGGCCATTCGGCTTCTTAGAAGCACATGCTGTACTTTTTTCATCATCCTTGTATTTTTGCACTGACAAAATCTCATCCACTGAGAACTGAAGTAGTTTTGATATTTGATGTCAACGAACATACATACATGCATACCTACACATCGCCGATACGGTACAGTACGATAATATGAAAAAATACATACACGAAAGAGTATAATTTCTGTACCAGTACAGAGTATTTACCGACCAGGATTTTGTATTTACTTTGCATATTTTTTTGGCAGATTGCATTTTCAAACTTTCCCAAGTTCTGTCTCCGACCTCCGTATATTTTCTTAATGATGATGGCTCCACAGTTTCTTTTTTTTCCTCGCAAACTTTACGATACCTTCCAAAAAAGGTTGACACAAGTAGAGCATGTATGCATGTTGGTTTGATTTGGAGGAGGTTTTTTTCTGGATGTGGATATTGCAATCGCAAAGTTTTCTAGAGAAGGCTGTGTGCTTCACGTAGAAATCTTAGTCAATCTAAGTACGTCAAATGCAATGTTGCTTACGTACATTCCCTCCAGAAACCAGACACTTTTTTATGATACGAGAGGAAAATACGCTGGCAATTGAGTATATTTATGATACCGTTTCAGTGTTGATAAACTTTTGGGGACACATTATTTTACAGTGAATTTGTCCATATTATCGTCAACGTCAACTTTGAATCTAGCATGAATCACTCAGCAAAGCTTTCGTTGATTGTTTTATGCTTCTCAAAATAGGTTGTTGTACTACTACAGCTACAACATGCATACATGACATGACAAACTTAAAAAGGAAAGTAGTGAAAATATATTTGATGCTCAATTCTCAATAAAAATGCTAATTTTTCAGGTTTTAAATATGGAAGATGACGCCAATTGGTTCAGAGCTGAACTGGATGGCAGAGAAGGACTGATACCATCTAATTATATTGAAATGAAGTCACATTCGTGGTAAGCAGAAATAAGCAAGCATATTATGCTGATCTTCTTTCAAAAATGACCAAACATTTTTTTGCACTTTTCAAACAACATTTTATGATTATTTTTATTTCTTAAAGGTATCGAGGTCGTATTACGAGAGCTGAAACTGAAAAATTTCTTACTGATAAGCCAGACGGTTCCTTTTTAATCCGAGTATCTGAATCAAGCCCGGGAGACTTTTCTCTATCTGTAAAGTAAGTATAAAACTGCCATTTCTGATCTGGAATAATTTTTGCAAATTTAATAATCTTTTTCAAAATGAGTTCTGTATTTTTTTTTCTAGGGAGTTCAAAT
Organism: Lepidocyrtoides sp. E14; assembly: GCA_027743805.1. Classification (NCBI taxonomy): domain Eukaryota; kingdom Metazoa; phylum Arthropoda; class Collembola; order Entomobryomorpha; family Entomobryidae; genus Lepidocyrtoides; species Lepidocyrtoides sp. E14. Next base: position 9,006 of record JAHZMZ010002461.1, on the reverse strand, counting down.
ATTTTTGTGCCTTTCCACAGCTATTTACACTGCTCAGTGTAATCCATATAGTAAAATTTATTTATATTTTTGGTTTCAGTATGTCAAAGCCCTGTATGATTTCACTCCTCAAGAACCAGGAGAATTAGAGTTCAGAAGAGGTGATATTATCACAGGTAGGTAAATGGCGCCAGAATTTTCTGGCATTTTGATAATATACATTTAAGGATTCAAACATCAGAGTTGTTTGACAACTTGACCTTGCCCAGTGTTCAGGGCCATTATGGTGACCAGTCAAAAAAAAAGTTTTGTATAATGCATTTATGCATGTCCCAGCATATCCAAAAACAGACAAACTTCAAAATCATCATAAATGCATGAATTGATATGTATCTTCGTCATAATAAATGGATCGCATGGCTTGGTGTTTTACATGTAATTGCTTTTTGCAATCATTGTCACTTTCTCAAAATATTTTGCTTCTTTATCGATTCGTCGTGTAGTTGTACTTAGCCAAGGGATCATTCAAATAGTACGTTCCGCAAAAAATGGTCAATTTTCGACCCTCATCTTTCCTCATTTTTTAGCTTTATTAGCATTGTTACAGAACACCTCATTTAAAATGGGTTGTTACTTCACCCTCTACTTCGACCCCTCACTCACTACTCTTTATGGAATAATATCATCGTACTTTTTGAATTGCCCCAAAAATACATATTTTATTACGCCGAAAACTACTATCCTACTTACTCTGTAGCTCCTTCTATTATGACATTTTCCAAGAAGTTTTAGTACAACATGCTTTCAATTAGGCTGCTATTTCTCTTCAAAAACAATGTTTTCGATGAAATTACAATCACATTTTTCTTTCTGTTTTCCAGTGACGGACCATTCTGATGAAAACTGGTGGACAGGAGTTCTTGGAAATAGGCGAGGACAGTTTCCTGCTACATATGTTGCTCCATACAACCCCTGATTTTAACGAAACGAAGCTATCAAATTTTGTATTACAAATATAACCTAATAATATTATTACTATTATAAACCTTCAATTGAGAACAATTGTGTATGCATGTGAAAAAAAATGTAAGGATGATGTACAGCCAAAATGCAATATTATGTATAGACTTATATAAAATCCTTGCGTTTGTTGTTGTAAAAAAATGTGTGTGTATATGTATCACACTGTACCATACTATTGATATACTTAATATATTATTATTCTTCCTTGTTGTTCTTTTTTGTGGTCACAGAGAGAGGAGAGCAGACACATTATGCTAACTTTAATATTATAAATTATGTATAATGATCCATTATATACATACCTATATACAAAACACACACTGCTCACTGTCATTATCATTATGTTATTATTATTATTATTATTTTTAGTTGTAATGGAAGCTTAACATTTCTCAAATTGACTGTTGTGTGTGTAAAGAAAAAAAAAGAAAACTGATGTGTCTGTCCCCATCATCATCATCATCATTAATAGAAGCGGAAAATATATGCACAATGTGTAATTGTGATCAATTAAGAATATGTTTTTTAAAAGTGGTGTGTGAAATGAAATGTCTATTTTCTAACGTGATACTTCACGTTGAATTAGATTTGTGTGTACAAAAAGATGTTTCCTTGTTCCTTTTATTTTTAATTTCAATATTCTGAATTTGATTTCACATCAAGTTAAATTATCATGTCACAATAATAAGTTACAAAAAAAATCATACTAGGGCAAATACCTACTTTTGTTAAAGTTAACAAAAAAATAAGATATTTGTGATGATGCAAAAAAAAATGAAAAGAAAAACAGAGAAATCACTCGTACTGGCTACTACTATAACCTGTAAAAAAATATGTCAGCTATTTTTACTTGCTTTGACGTTGCATGCAATAATCATTATCTTTCTTAATCAAACGGCCATATTGCCTATTAAAAAGGAGCATCTTTTGAAAAAAAAGATGTAGAGTAAGTTTTAACTGAACCACGTACTGGATGAGAATAACAATGACTTAAACGGTTAATTTTAAGGTTGATCCCCGAGAAAAAATTTTATTTGCTCCAAGTTGAATAATTTTAATCATCGAATTATGTTAACGATCCTGATCTGAGTTCTGTGAGTATGGTATGTAATTTTATGATGCAAATAACTATAGACATAAAAAAATACTTGGTGAAAAGCCTTTTTATGAAATTTTACACAAATACATACACACACACCTGTGTGTAGAGTTAGTGTTGATTGATGATAAACACTTTTATTTATAAGTACTCATGATGAAATTACACATAAATCATCATAATGGCTGCACTGCTGACGCCGTTAAATGTGTACGATGACAGGTAGAGATATATAAATAATATCTACGTTGCTCCAAATAACTGCCTTAAATTATTATTTCTCTGGTTTTGTAGCAAATGTGTAAAAATTCCTTGAAGAAAATAGGTTGTGCCTGAATTATAAATTTTTAAACCCTTGATGAAAACTGTACTCTTTTGTGTATATAAAAATAAATAGTTTAAAATCATTCATTGTCATTTGTCAATACTTACTTTATATAAATAAGTTATTTGTCTAGAGTAATATTATTTCTAACCGTTTTACCCATCAATGACACAGTTATAGAAAAAATGTGAAAGCGATTGTCAACTTCGCATCGTCAACAAAGTTAAAAGTGATCTAACAAAAGAATGCTATTTACAAACACAAATAATTTTACTAATGCAGTTGTATTTTTTTTGTATGAATACTTTTAAAGCTTTTATGTAGAGTAGCAAAATAGCATTTCAGAGAAAAGTGAAAGTCGGTTTGAGAAATTTTTTAAGCACCAGTTAAAGTTAAATTTTGTTGTGCAAATGAATGCTGTATGTGTGGGAGTTTTTAACTGTTTCTTCAATATATAACAGCAATGATAATCTTAAAAGATACGTAGTAGCCTCTCGCAAGTTAATTAACTGCTTTTAAACATCATTTTAAAAATGTGTAGAGCGAGCGCTTTGTAAACAACATAATCGACGAAGATTCACTTTTTTAAATGTATTCAGCCACTAAAGTATCGGTTTTTTAAAAGTATTTAATTTTGATCAAAGTGTTTTAAAGCTATAGATTAAAATTGGACAAAAAGGTTGTGCTTGTGTTTTCATAAAGGTTGAAAAGCAACAAGGGGAAAATGTAAACTGTACGGAAAAATGGCGACAAAAGGAGTAGTATGGCAAGTGAAAAGAAAAGAGGCGAAACCGGTACCACGACATAGGAAAATAATCATATCTTGTACCAAACCATCCATAATAAAATAATGTAACAGTCCAATATAAATGTAAATGGAATCTTATGGAATTTTACGGGGGAAATGTAGTGACATCAATGAGTGCAAGTGACAACGACAACAAAAACTACTATTTGGTAGATGAGCTTGTTAAAATATTCAATAATTTTTTTTTTCTTACCAAGTATATATATAATTCTTCATCTTAAATAATATCACATTATATGCAAACAAAGAAACAAACTAAATATACTTCAAAAGTGTATTACGCAACAATCACTAAAACACAATCGACTTTTGTTTTTTTTTTCGGAGAAAATAGCTGGAACCCTGTCTCCCCTTCTCAATATAGCAATTTTCTTTTAATTTTAAGAACATTAATTAATATTTGTATACATGTATTTAAAAAACCGCCGCCGTTTTTTTATATTATAATTAAAGTTAAATACTACACACCTACTTACAATGTACATCTGTCATCTGTACAATTAGAAAAATATATGAAATAATATTATAAGTATACTTATAGGTTCATTGTCGATTTCAACTTATTTTAACTTAAAACTTACGTTAATTAGTTTTAAATATTGATAATGTTTATCATTACAACTTGCATGAGGAACAACTTTTCCATGCTTGTAAATGGCATACGCAATTATGGCAATGATGATGTATGTGCCAACCAAAAGCAGAGCATAACTTTGAATAAATATTTAAAAATTGAAAAATAACGAAGCTTGAAAACTAATTCTAGAAATTTAATTTTTTGTATTGCATTGCATTATTTCTTTGTTGTCGAGAAGAGAGGAGTTCTACTGCAGCATGCTGGAACCTGGAAGTCGGAGTAATTTTTATTTTGGGGTATTTTGAGAAGGTTTTTCATAGAGCAAATTTCCGTCATTGTAGCCCCGCGATGTGCATTTAATTTTTACCCATGAACCACTACTCCATGTGGCAAGGCATACAAACTAGAATTGGATCTGTTTTCCTTTGAAATTGAAATATAGTTTGCCGTTTGGGTAAAAAATATGAGTTAAATTGTAATTTCAGTTAAAAAGAAGTTTAAAGACAACTAAAATAGTGTTGTTCAGGCAAGGAGCAAGTAGCAAAAACAGTGTTTTCTCAGATAAAGCTTGAAGAAAATACTTAAATTAATTGCTGCTGTGATTTGTGAAAGTTGGGAATATTCAGATTTTGCTTTAATAATAACTGTTGAAAGTTAACCAGTGAGGAATATCAGCTATTAAAAATGCCAAAATCAAAAAGGGATAAGAAGGGTACGCCATATTTTTTTTATTTTCTGCAATAATATCCAGAAATGTATTCAGTAAAAAATGTTCGGAATTATTTTTTTTACAATACAATAATTATCATTTGTTTTGCAGTTTCACTAACAAAAACAAGTAAACATGGAATGGACTGGAAAAAGAAATTGGTGAAAGATGTACAGGGGGCGGCGCAGGAATTTGATTCAATTTATGTATTTCGTGTTCAGAATATGCGAATTTCTGGGCTGAACGAATTGAGAAAGAAACTCCGTGGAAGTAGGATATTTTTAGGGAAAAATAAAGTAGTCGCTCTAGCGCTGGGCAAAAATTCGCAATCAGAAATTTTTCAAGATATACACAAAGTTTCGCAGAGATTACAGGTAATTTAATGATAAGCGTTTGCTACAATGCAATGACGTGACCAGGCTAGGTACATTGTTTGTTGGCTTTACATCAAATTTGATTCAGTATTATGTATTTTGGTTTCGTTACAGGGTGAATGTGGTCTCCTATTTACCAGTCAAAAGCAATCTGATGTCCTTGGAATATTTGAATCTTTTTGTGAATTGGACCATGCCCGGAGTGGTGCTCAAGCAACTGACACAGTTGAGTTACAAGAGGGACCGTTAGAACAGTTTGCACATTCCCTGGAGCCACATCTGCGATCACTAGGCATGCCAACGTCACTGAAGAAAGGTATTGTTACTCTGATAAAGGATTACACAGTGTGCAAAAAGGGCCAAATTCTTACTCCGGAACAGGCTAAAATCTTGGTACGTATTTACTTTCATTTGGAAAGAAACAAGTTGTTTCAAACAACTATCTACTTACTGCCATTTTATATTTTAAATCAATATCTTTAGTCGTCGTGAATAATAATGACAAATGATGAATGAATTTCGCATGCATAGAAACTTCTCGATATCAAAATGGCCGAATTCAGGATACATGCCGATTGCGTATGGACAAAGCCAGATGACTTCAAAGTACTATTAAAGGTGGAGGATTCCATGAATGATGAAGAAGTGAACGAAGACGAGCAAGAAACAATTGTAGATGAAGAAATGGAAGACGAAATCGATAATGATAATGATAACGATGATAATGAGGACGATGAAAATGATGAATAACTTGTATATTTGTAAGCAAATCAGCTTTGGCCATTTTGTGACTTTATGTAAATATATGCCCGTTTTTTTGAATTTCCTCTGTTCTATTTGAAAAGTTTTGTAACAATAATTTTCTAATATTAGTTAAATTAGATTATAAAGTAAATCGTATGTTCTATCTAATCGTCAAAAACAAATGCAACGCTACTATATTGTTTGGGTGAAGTATGACTTTGAATAAATTTTCAATAAATTATAATCTACGCAAAAATAAATTTCCAATCTGGTAACAAAGACTTTCTTTAATTTGCTGAAATTGGAATCCTTGCACAAAAAAAACTGCATTAATGCTCAAAATTTTTTAACAATCTTTAAAAATACAAGACATACAAGTACAATTTTGCAGCAAATAATAACCCTTTTCACAAAAAAGAACAATATTTCGTGTTAACAAAAATACACCGTAGGACATATATAAAAATTAACGATTCAATAAGAAACGAATTTCTTCCACAGCAAACTTATAAAATCTTCAACCAAAAAACACCGTACCGTGACCTATTAGAAAATGCAAGCACAGATTATAGTGTGTAGGTAGTAACATTTTTGCTTCTTGCACAGTTTCTTAAGACGGATACACTTTCTATCCTTATCATCATGGGTAGTAGCATTTTTTGTTTCATTGTCTCTAATATTAATTTAAAATACATACCTCTAAATTATTATCTTATGTCCACACTTTCTTTGCACACCAAATGCTTATGAAAAAGGCTAGCCTATTTGGTTGGAGTTTCTTGATAAGATTGTTACAGAATTCGTACACATTTTTGTAGGAATTTTCCTTCAAACAGATCAATTTTTTTACACGATGATTTGCAGCAGGACAATCATGGCGGTTTTTTTAGCAATAATAATAACATTTTAAAACTGAAATTTTGTGCCACATAGTATTATTCTAAGTATCTATTAAAATCCCTGAAAAATGACAATTCTGTTGATTTTGGGCTGTATCGTGAATAACAATTTATTAGTTTGAGAGTTTTCTTCTGTATTAAAAAACAACCTCACCTCATTAACTTTGTAAAGGCTTAATTAAGTTAAAATAGCGCAAATATTTACTAAAAACGAAATATATTTGGCATCATATACATTATTATATATCAGATGCAATAATAACGCTTCCCATGTATGAACCCAGTTAGCTTGACGCCACCTCAATGTAAATTAAACCCTTAAATAATTTTTCAATCTATACTCCTCAGTAGTCGGCAATGGAGTGTTGTTGGTGTGTTTCTCTACACCTAAACAATTAAACGCACGCACAGTATTTACCAATATTTTGTTGCTTCAATATCTCTAGAATCTAGGCTGACTTATTATTGTTCCTACGTTTTCTACATCATCATAGCGTTTTAATGAGGTGGTTAATTCATCGTAAAGTATTAGTATAGAGTAGAGTCGTCGTGATGCATAGCAATGAGAACTGGCAGCAGCTAGTATTTAGTAGTAGTATTTTTTACGTAGTAGAATGAACAAATATTTTGACAATGTGACATTTTTAGACATATTGCCCTCTCGGAAGCATAATGTGTTTCAATTTTGTTTTTTTGTATTGAATTCACTGAAACCACATCATTCCATCATCCCAGTATTTTATTAAATCACTAATTAAATTATTTAAACATTTAAACAAACTACTTGCTTTAAGATGACACACAAAAATTACGCGTTTCATAGCTGGATACAGAACTAATTACTCTAAAACTACTTACTACAATATAAATACATTTACTTTTTTATTATTATTAGGTATGCAATATTTTTCATGACATTTTGGGAATTTTGAAATGTTTTGAAAGACAACCTTTCGACGCTCCTTGTTTTGTTGTCAATTCTCTCTATAGTGTGAACTGTGAAGTTTCTTTTGCACATTTTAAAAAATATGCTTGTTCACTCGAAGAGGCAAGTAAGTGGTATCTCTACTAACTAGCGTTTATTTAAATATGTATCTCAATATTATATCACTATCATCGTGAATAGAGAACGGAAAGGCAGGCTCTTTTAGTAGTAGTGATCGTTATTCTAAAAAAATCTAATTTTTTTGACATAAAAACTGAACACCTTCAGATACAATGTTTAGGACTACATCATCATCATGACATGTAAAACTTTTAGTAGGTAGGTAATATTAATAATTATTAATGTAATGTAATTTTACCATGTAGAGTAATTAACGTACCTTATGATCATCAGTTACAACAGGTTGATTCTTTCTTGTGCTCATAATCATATGAATAAATTGGTTGTGTATTGGTTGGCCGTTACAGCAATTTAAAGTCAGTGACGACGACAGTAATATAATGGTAGAAAGTATAAAACTTAAAATTTCCTTACATATTAATTTTTCATCTAGCCTTAATAGTTATGCATGCTCCTTCTGATTACATAATATGTATTCACAGTTTGTTATTAGTTTGGGGTGTAGTGTTTCTGTTGCTGTCTCCAACTTGGCAATTTGTAATGGCGAACTTGGCGAAGACTTTGCTGACATATTCCGAACCTCCTCCCCATGATTTTGTACACCTATACCGGTGACTTTAACAATTACAGTATATTTTTGACTGATTCCTAATATCCAAAGGCAACAATATATATTTAGTCTATTACAGTAAATACAGCAGAGTAACAAACAATAATAACCACGATTAAAATAGCCAGGAATTAGGAATTATATTTAATGGCGGTTTAAATAACAAAAGCCATTCACCAAGTTTAAAAAAATACACACTGGAAAGTAAGCTGCGTGTAAATTAAACGCTCTGGTTGTTTCATACCACCGCTACCACTTGCTGTGCTGTGCAATTTTTTTTCCTTTACCAACCTACCACCTCAACATAGGTGCATCAAAAATTGTATAACAAGTACACAATTAACTAAATAACGTTCATAAATAAATGATTTATTGTATAAATCTTGTATAAATCAACTAGGAATTAATATACCATCATGATGCTGCGTATGTTTTTACTATTTCAACGATTAAATACAGGAGCGTTACATCTGGAGAATACTTTGACTTGACACCTCTTTTTCTAGCTACATGTGTATGACGACAAGGCAAGTATGTACAGGGTCAGGAAATATGAAAACAGTTTCCAATTAACATTTATAAAAAACCACCAACCACCTCATCTTTAATTTTATAACATACCTTATCTGAAAGCCAAAACTTCAAAATTTTAGTTAGAACCAATTTTCATTTGAAGGCCTAGAGCCACGGTAAGCTGTGCAGTGTGAAGTGCAAAAATCCCAATATTTACACAGGATGTGATTATATAGTTTTTTTTATCAACATATCACTGCAACATATAGATTGACAATCG